>LOEQ01005333.1:136804-154361 GCA_001685075.1 Bramus lutescens
CTTGGTGAGCTCCCATTAGATCAGCACCATCATCTCAGTGGGTGAGTGCACCCCTCACGGTCCTTACTTTATTAACTAATGAGAGTAATATACATTTACAGTGTACAGAAGGATTATTTCAAAGCAAACTTGGGTTTTGAAAGCTATCAATAATATCAAATAATAACATAGGTTATGAAAATACTTTGAATGTCTCAAAATAGGAGAGAATTGCAAAAGATGTGTCTGAAAGTTCATTATATGATTTTTGATGCTTTTTGAAATGCTACTTTTCTCTAATTCTTCATATTAAAAAATCAATATAAGCAAAATTCTTGTAGTTTCTAAGAGCCAAGGTGGCAGGCAGCTTCAAGGAAACAGCATTTTCCAGTTGAAGCAGGGAACAAACTCACATAAACTTGTAGATACGGTGACAATGAGCACAAGATCTGCATCAGATCAAGTCAGCAAGCCTTTCAGCATAGAGAAGGATATAAAGTTCTACCCCAAACCAAGAAGCAGTTCAAAATTGACAGCTTCTGACAGCTGCTGGGAAAGGGAAGATGAGTTTTCTTCAGTAGTGGTAAAGGGTTTATAAACCACACTCCAGAAGCCAACAAAGACTGGCTTCCTGGTTTTGTTGCTGCTTACATTTCCTTTTGTTTTGTAATGGAAAATGATCTTGAAACTGAGTTGGTAGAATGGTAGACAAGGAGGAGTTAGCAAAGTGAGCATAATGTGACCAAAACATACTATAATGAAAATATCAAAGAATAAATATAAAAACATAAAATTGTTTAAATACATAGAAAAATAAAATAATGTATTATAGCTAAAATAGTGTTCTAAAGAAAAAAATGGATGCAATATACCACTCAATTGGCAGACTTTTCATAAAGTTATGGCAAATAAAAAGTCATAATAAATAGGTGAGACTTTAGAAATCCAGCTAAATGCATGTTATTAATTATTTTACGAAGGACAGTGAATAAAGATTCAGAAATCTTTGCAAATTGGAATGAGAAAAATAAGCCAAGGGAATGAAAAAAGATTCCAATTTCACTATATACAGAAATACGGTATTTACTATGTTAAAATTACTATGAGTTTGAGAGAAGAAAATATGAAAGTATTTTTATTCATTTACATAAACCACAACTGGTTCCCATGCAGTTTATGTAGCCTAGTTGACACTGTTTCATCTGCCAAAACTCCTGTAACCTAGGGCTCATAGAACATTGCAAAAGAGGGTAATGGAGTCATTGTAAAAATCAGAGGATAAGGAGATTTGCTGTAAGATCGTATTTCCTAGGAAGGTCAAAAAGGCAATACTCATGAAAACAACATGACTTCCAAAACATTATCTGAATAAGTATGGCACCAACAGACATACTGTGGAAAGAGAAAGCTCAGAAGGCCACAAACTTAGATAAAGAAATATAAGCAACAAAAGCACAGTGAAAATGGGAAAAACAATCCTCCCCATGGACTAGTCATCCAATCCCATAGTAAAAGAATAGTCCTGAAAATACACACATGCAAGAGATTTTGTAGCTCACCAACAACTTCCAGGCATTAGCCTGCCACTGGGTCCATAGTGCTTAAGTGGGATGTATGAACAACCAATCCTGATTATTGCTTATGTGTGTGGCGGTATCCAGTTCCTTTTCTTATACCGGTACAGAAAGCTCTTTATTACGAAGATATCTTGACATTTTATAAAAGCCTATTTCAAATCCAAGTACTTAGGGAATATTTTATTAGGGATTATGTATGTCCATGGTTAGATGTAAGCAATTATAAGGTTACAACTGAGTTACAGCATGTTTTCTGGATTTCACTTCAGTTATTCTATGCATTAAATTGTACTCTATGGGAATTTCATTGAATCTCTGAGTTTTTATTTTTTGGTCTTTTTCCTTTGTATTTTTGGTATGGCAGACATTTTTACAATCATAGTCCTACAGATCCAGGAACATGGGGAATTCTTTTCATCTTCTGAAATCTTTCTCACTTTCTTCAATGTCTTAAAGCTTATTTTACACTTCTTTTTCTTGCTCGTTAGTATCATTTCAGGATATTTGTTATATATATTTTAGGCAACTGTAGTGTTTTGTTTCTCTGATTTCTTTCTCATTGTGTTTGACATTCTTATACAGGGAAATTACTAATGTTAGTGCATGAGAGTGAATCCTCTTGCCTTGCTGGAAGTAATTAAGAGCTGTAGAAGTTTCCTACTGGAGTCTTTATAATCTTTTGTCAATAGAATCTTACTATTTCAACTAAATACACTTTGACTCTTTTTTGCCCATTGCGTTATTTTAATTCTACCTAAGGCTTCAAATACTACATACAGATTCAAGGCAATCCTCATCAGATTTTCAACATAATTTATCCAAAAAATTGAAAAGTTGAATGAAACTCCATATATAAACATAAAAACCCATGATGTATTAAACAATCCTAAATAAAATAAAATCTATTAGATATATCACTATTCTATATTCCAAGTTGTAATACAGAGCTATAGTAATAAAAATATCAAATTATTGGCATAAAATAGATATATTGAACAATGGGATATAATTGAAGTAATAAATATTACTCCATATCCATACAAAGTGTGATTTTGACAAAGAAAATAAAAGTAGATACTGAAGAAGAGACAGCATATTCAATAAATGAAACTGGTCAAATAAGATATAGAAAGAAAACTTTAACAATCACAATAAGAGGAGCACAAATTCACTAACTCACATTTCATAAGGGTTTTCTTAGTATCGAGTTTTTGTCACTCTTAGTAGCAATTAAAGTTTTAAACCTTTTTAATTACCTTCCTGCTAAAGTGTTGCATCCTCTTTAAACTTATTCTTTTATTTTATATTCATTATGGGAAGACATATTTGTCAGGTAAACAAAAGAAGATGTATTACTTTTAATTAAAAGAACAAGTTTCAGGATAGGTAAAACAAAGATAACGGAGGAATGGACTTGATAAATTACCACATTCTGCTGTACAGGCCCCCTTTCATCACCTCCTCACCTATCCTGGGCTTTGCTTCTGACCTCATGGTATGTTCACATATAACTCAAATGTCGATTACTTGATTGTGCAGTGTTTTAACAATAAACATTATATAGCAACAGAATCCTGAGGGTTTTTTTTTATTTTTTAGTGTCATTAAGTGTGAAAATTGCTACTCAATATAACACTTGGAAACTTTTTGTTTTATCATCTAAAACAGGGAACATGTTGATGCTAAAAAATAGGTACTATGAAAGGCATTTATCTAGAATTTCACAGAACTGTTAAAATCTAAGTTATAATGCTCCTATCTTAATACCATCTGACACAAAACAAGCAAGCAAAAAAAAAACGTAAAGGGAGACAGGAAATTCAGCGTACTGTTTAGGAAAAGGCTGATAGTTCTGTAAATATGCTGTGTTCATTAATCAAATTCATCAATTTCTCTTCAAGTTCTTTGTTTCTATATTTGTTTTCATATTAAAGAGCCATTTCATTAAAAAATATACTTGCTAGAAGGAAATCTTGTATGAACATACTTTATGGGGTTTATAAGATGCAAGAGGACAAATCATTTTTTTGCTAGATATGGTGTATTTGTGCAAATGGGTGTGAATGAGTACATAAACACACACGCATGCAATGATTTACAAAGAGACTATTTGCCACAAATGGTAAAACAGTAGTGTGTGTGTGAAGTGCTGGTGTATGTGATAAAGTAATGATCTTCCAATTTTCACACCTAAACATACATAAACATGAAGACTTTTTGTTGTTGATGGTGGTTTTTCAAAAAATAATTTCTCTGTAGCTTTGGAGCCTGTCCTGAAACTAGATCTTGTGGACCAGGCTGTTCTCTAACTCTCAGAGATTTGCCTACCTCTGCCTCACCAGTGCTGGGATTAAAAGTGTGTGCCACCACCACTTACCTAAGAATTTTTTAAGACAACAGGAATATGTAATTTAAAAAACAAAATCTGAAAACATTGGTTCATGTATATGCCTTCATCTCTTCATTCTCACGAATTCCATGAAAAAGTAACTACTATTATATTTAATGCTTATAAAAAGGTATTAAAGTATATATAATCATATATTATCTCATATGATATAATATATTATGATATATAATAATATAACATACACAATCATATATTTTATATTTGATATGAGTTATATTTTTATTATATAAAATATAATTATTATAATTAATTAGTGGTTAAGATAGATATAAATTATTCTAGCATAAGACTTGAGTTTGGTGTTGAACACCCATAAAGCATGTCTCATAACCACTTGTATCTCAAATTCCAGGGTAATTCGTGGTGGTTTGAATAAAAACGATCCCTCGGCTTACATATTTGAATACTTGGTTACCAGTTGATGGAACTGTTTGGGAATAATTAGGGAGATTGTCATTGTTGGAGGAATTGTGGCACTGGGGACATAATTGGAAGCAGTAGAAGGAAGAGAAACCGTAATCAAGATACATTATGAGGAAAAAAAAACTCTTTTAATAAAAGGAAAAATAAAAAATAAATAAAAAACAAAATAGCCACTAAAATAATAGCATTATGTTTAGTTCATTGCTTCCTAGTGAAAGTGGATCTTTCTGAAGTTTTCATTCCATAATACCAATAAGCTGGAAGCCATTTGCACTGAGGATCTGGTACAGAATCATGCTGGCCCTGTACAAACTTCATCAGACTGTGTGAGTTTGTGTAAGTTTTGCTTGTGTTCTTATGTTCTTTATCACCTCTGGTTCTTACACTCTTTCTGCCTCCTGTTCATTGAAATTTCCTGAATTTGAAGGGAAGGGATTTGAAGAGGAAAATATGCAGAAAGTGGGCACACTTGAGATACTTTAACTTAAAATTTGCATTATATATTCTCAGGAATAACCACGAGTCAAAGAAAAATAAATAACAAGAAATGGGTGTAATATTTCAGAAAATAGGAGAAAAGATAATGTGACATAGTGATTCATTACTGTGGTAGATTGCACTGGAAAAAGAAAGAACTTGAAATTCAATCCTGGCTTTTATATGATATAGGTATATTCCTTGTTACATAACATTTATTTGAAAGCTATTTCCTTAATGGTGGAGCAAGATAGATTAGTTCATATTGGTTAAATTACCTGTTATCTTCCCATACATAAGATTAAGGATAATATCTGGGGCAGTTTTTATTTAAATAAGTCCTTGAAAGATGTTTGAATACATGCTCTTATAAGATGTGAACTGCAGAGTGAAAGCACCAGCTCCATGCATTCTCCCATGATAGACATGGGATGGCACAAATTTAGTTTATGGGATAATCATATTGTAATTACATGAACAGGTCCATTTAATAAAGCAGGTTTTCTGGAAATAGTAGAATGCTTAACAAACTGTGAGAGACACCAGTTTCTTTTTAAATGTGGTCTTGTAATTTCAATTCTTCATCAACTATGTTAGCCTCATAAGACAAAATAGACACTATTTGTTGAACAGGATGATTAAATTACATGCCATTATTTTTGGAACAAGTCTGACTGGAAACAAAAATGTTAGACAACAACAATAATAACTTTCATGGTATAACAGCTTATATTAAGGTATTCATATTTTTTCCAAGATTTTATACAAACTAGAAACTCAAATAAAGCCAGTTCTCTTTGACTTTATTAGGACAGCTATAAATTAGAGAGTAATGACAGGGGTTTGGAAGTGACAACCCATGAAACTATGAAGCACAATTGTTTTGATTATGTGATTAAAGTATAGGTAGAAGATTAAAAGGAATGTTCTTAAATGTAAGACATGCTAAAGGAGTGGATTGAGGCCATCAAGGAAATTTTTATATTCCAAGGAAAAAAAATGTGGTTGGTATCTTTACCATGTCTATTGGCTAGATTTGAGCAAGTGAGCAATAAATTTCAGAATACATCAGGAAATACAACAAGTTAACTTTAGACACTATACCTGGAGTGATTTGAGTATATTCCACAGTACCTAAAGCTCAAAAGTGCCTTACGCTTTGAATGAGAAGGACCTAATAAGCTAATATATTTGAATGCTTAGGCACAAAGGAGTGAAACTATTTGAAAAGGATTAGGTTTTATACTGTTGGAAGAAGTTTGTCTCTCATGGTGGTATTTGTTGTTTCAAAACCTCACTCTAGATCTAGTGCCTCTCTCATCATGTTGCATAGGAACCAAGATACAAAGCCTTCAGTTACTGCTCCAGAGACATGCCTGTCTGCCTCCCACCATAAGGGTTATGGATTAACCACCAAAATCTGTGAGCAGTTCCCAAATTACAGGTTCCTTCTTAAAAGGGTTGGCTAGGTCATGGAATCTCTTTATAATAAGAGAAGATTAAATAAGACAGTAATCATATATATATATATATATNATCCCATTCCAATTAAAAATCCAAGAAAATACTTCACAGATATGGAATAAATAGTTTTTAGCTTCATTTAGAAATGCACACAAAAAGATCAAGTTTGCCTTAGAAATTCCATATATGCAAAAGAAACTGATCAAATTATCACCATTCCTGACCATTCCTGATTTCAAGTTTTACACAGAGCTATAGACATAGAAACAACATGGTACTGGCATAAAATAAATGGAGGTATTAATGAAATAAAATTTAATCAAAGAGATAAGTCCACAATCTTATGTATATCTTTTTACTGACAATGAAACCAAAAACACACAATGGTGCTAGTCAAACTAGATAACTGCATATACAAGAATGCAAATGGATCCATAAATATTATCAGCTGATAACTCAATTCAAAGTAGTATAAAGTCAGATGCATTGATTCTTATGAAAGTGAAACTGGGAGAAAAGTCTTGAAATCATGGATACATAAAAGGTTCCTGAATATATTGACAGTAGTGCAGATATCAAACCCAACAACTAATAAACAGAACATCAGCAAACTGCAAAGCTTCTGCATTCAAAGGATACCATCATTCAGTCAATGGCAGTTTACAGAATGAGAAAAAGTATTAGATAGAAGACTGTCTGATGCCAACCACACTCTTGACATAATTGGTGTTGCTAGTTGCATACATTCTCACTCTCAAGAAAAGTCTAACTTCCTAAATCCTTTTTAATGCCATATTCTGCTAGTCTTTGAAAGGTTTGAAGAATACCTATTGCTCTGAATTATATATCTGAACATCTAGAAATCTAAGTAACATGACTACAATAATGACTATTCCGGATAGCTATCTGTATTTTTATTACAGTTTTATATAAAAAGTAATATATATATATATATGAAATACATATATAGATATTTAATTATACATTTTAATTATACGTCATAGTTTAAAATTAACTGCATAAATATAATACATTAAACAAGAGGAGAAATGTACATATAACAAAATCGGACTTAAATTTTTAGCAATAAACCAAAGTCTTAACAATGTAAAATACACATTTCAATATCATATCCACTTTTTGTTCTCTAGAAAGAGATTGACTGTAAACATTAACTATTTACAATCAACACATTTAAAGTAAAAAGGATTTATAAAGAATTTATTGGAATTTTTGAAATGTTTTCTCCAAACTTCTTCTTGCTGTTTCTTGTGTGAAGTATTTTTAGGATTCACAGAGAGTTTGGGGGGTTCTTGTTTCACCAAACCACATGAGCCTGAAAGATATCCATGTTTCCATCCTCTGTGGAAACAAAAGAAGAATTTCTTTTCCAAAGTAACATATTTTTAAACTTAAATTTTGAAGTCAACATACCTTTAAATATATATGCTGGTTTAATTTAGCAGCTAAATGTCTCTCTGCAGTCATAAAATTCAAAGAAAACACAACAGTATACATAGTCCAGATGCTTTGTTTGCTTTCCATCTTTTCATGACCAATTATGATTTTTATTCTATTTTTCTCTGTCTAGTTACTGTAACTCAACCTGAAAATGTGATAGAGATTCCACGTTGGACCTGAGTACATAGAGTCCACAAGAACTCCAGGTAGATGAGTCATCCACAGACTTCCCCACCTCTTTCTCTTTCTGTGCCCCCACCTAACACTGTAACTAATCTCTTCTCCCATTCTCTCCTCCCTTCCTCTTCAATTTGTAGCAGCTTCCAACTTTGGTTGAGATGCCCTGCTTGATCAAATGCCATTAAGGCCACCAGAACTTCTTCTCCCAACCTTGACTGAGACCCCTTTTGCTCAACCAGATACAACATAGGTCACCAGAAAGTATATGACTCAATTTGGTTGGAAAGTCCTGCTTGACCACAGGCCAAAAGACCAGAGAGGAAACAGAAATCAAGAAACAAAATGCCTATTCAAAAAGACAAAACTAAATATTGAAATTTGGATTCATAACCTTCCCAAACTCAGAACAATTTTTTTCACTTAATCAACAACAGCCAGGATAATATGTGACTACCAGGGCCCAGCTATTTTACTACAGAAGGCTTTGAATATTCCAATACAGCTGTTGCCCTTAAAATGACCTTAAACCATGTGATAAAGATGATAGACATCCTTAAAGAACTGCATTAAAAATAATCCTTGAAAGAAATTGAGGAAAACACCAAAAAAATCTAAGAAATGAGTAAATCACATTTTAAAAAAAATAGACAGGTAAAGGTAATGAAAAAATGTTCAAGACCTGAAAATGGAAATAGAAGAAATAAATAAAACAAAAACTAGGGGAAATATTGAAATGGAAATTCTACTTAAACAAACAAGAAATAAAGACACAAGCATAAGTAACAGAATAAAACAGATGTATAAGGGAATCTCAGTTATTGAAGACATGGTAGAAGAATTTAATAGATCAGTTAAAAATATTAAATTTAAAAATTATGGACATAAAGCATTCAAGAAATTTGAGAGATCATGGAAAGACTAAAATTAAAAATAATAGGAATAGAAGAAGGAATCCCTGCTCAGAGGCCCCAAAATATGGTCAACAAAATCATAGAAGAGTTTCTTAACCTAAAAAAGGAGATGCCTATAAATGTACAAGAAGCTGACAGAAAATTAAATAGATTGTACTAGAAAATAAAATCCCCTTGCCACATAATGTTTAAAACACCAAATGTACAAACAAAGTAAAAGTATTAAAAGCTACAAGGAAAAAGGAGCAAGTAACATGTGAAGGTAGAACTACTAGAATTTTACATTAGTTCTCAGTAGATATTCTAAAACCAATAAGGCCCTACACAGATTTCCTGTATGGTCTAAGATACTAGAAATGCCTACCAAGACTACTTGGCAGCAAAACTAATGACTACTATAGATGAAAAAAAAAACAAGATATTCCATGATTAAGGAAAATTTAAACAATATCTACCTATGAGTCAGGGCATAGATAAGATACTAAGAAAACTGCAACCCATGCAGGTTAACATCACACATGAAAACACAGACAATAATACTCCTACACAATAAAACCAAACTAACAAACCACACACACACACATGTAAAACTCCACAAAAGTGTTCACATAGTCAGCACCACCATCAACAATCACAAAATAAGAAGAAATATAAAACATTGATCATTGTTATTTCTCAAAGTCAGTTAACTCAATTCCTCACTAAAAAGATTCATTCTTCTACTACATGCATTGTTGCAAGGAGGCACTTGTTTGTCTCAGCTGCCCTGGGCAGAAATAACCACTCAGAGACTTTACTCATTAAAACACTTACTGGCCCATTATCTCTAGATTCTTATTTGCTAACTCTTTTATGAATTTAAACCATTTCTATTTGTATATTGCCTTATGGCTGTGGCGTACTTGTAAAGATTCTAACTGGCATCTGTCTCAGGCAGAGGATCCATGGCTTATCTCTGGTTCCACCATTCCTTCTCCCAGCATTCAGTTCTTTCCTCCCCACGTACCTAAGTTCTTCCCTATCAACAGGCCAAGGCTGTTTCTTTATTCATCAATGGTGATGATATCACACAGAGGTGACTCCCACAGCAATACATGAAACATACCTCAAAATCAAAGATAGAAATTAAATGAGAGTAAATGTTTGGATAAAGATTTTCTAAGCAAATGAAACCAAGAAAAAGCTATAGTACCTATACTAATATGTAACAAAATAGAATTCAAACCAAAATTTTTCAAAAGACAATAGGGAGGCCACTTCATACTTATTAAAAGGGAAATCCTCCAAGATGACATTCCATTCTTAACATCTATGCCACAAATAAAAGAGCACCAATGTTGATACAAAACTATTATTAAAGCTTGAAATGTACATTGACCTTCACATATAGAACTTGGGGATCTTCTATATTCCAGTCAGTTAAAAGGACAGAATATGAAGACAAAAACTGAATAGAAAAACCTCTGGAGCTAACAGACAATATGAGCAAGATACATTTCAGAGATATATGTAAATTTGTTTTTGGAGTAGATTCCCTATGGTGGGATAATGTAGGAAGTCCTTCTGTTTACGTGTTGCTTTCATTGGTTAATGAATAAAGAAATTGCTTTGAGACTATAGGAGGACAGAACAGAGCTATGCAGGAAAAACTAAAATGAATGCTGGGAGAAAGAAGGCAAAATCAGGGAGAAACCATGTAACCCCTCAAGACAGACATCAGATAGAACCTTATTGCTAATCCACAGCCACATGGTGATACAAAGATTAATAGAAAGGGGTTAAATTAAGATGTAAGTGATAGAAACTAATAAGCTATAGCTAATAATCCAAGAAGTGATTTAAATAATATAGTTTCTGTGTGATTATTTCTGGAGTCTGGGTGGTCATGAACAAACAAACAGCTTCCTACACCATATTGATGTTCCAATGCATGCCAGTTAAATCCACATAAAACTTAAGAAAACTTGGAAAGGAATTCTATAAGCAAAAACAGAGTTCAGCACAGCTTCCTGTTCTATTTGCTGGTGGCTCCTTTAAGAGAGGTTCTCGTGATTCAGCTGTACTAAAAAGAAAATAAATAAAAAGAACAACCCCCACCCCTCTTACCACTCCACCTCAACTCCCCACTTCCTTCCCCCTGCATCATGCACAGTTTCAAAACTACAGCTTTCTGCTTCACCAGTACAAAAGTCTCTGACTCTTTTGGAAGGTTTGGCTATAAAGCACTTGCATGGGGTTTGTGGGCCTGGGTACTTGAAAGCCCACTTGAGGTTAGGAGAAAAGTGGCTGACACCATGCCTGTAGCTCAGTGCCCCACTCCTAAGCAAGCAGTGATATCTGGTCTGCTAGCAGTGCACAGGCAGGAGAGCATAGTGGATTCCCACCACCATACCCAGAGATATTTCTAGGCCGTACATTGCGCTGCATAGCAGATTTAGCTATTACTCAGATAAAATGGGTTTATGTGCTACACATTCCAACACAGAGTTAAAGTGGCAAGTGCAGCTTCTACATGGCAGTCCCAGAGCTGGTGGTAATGGTACCTCTGCTATTTTGAAAGGTGGAGAGAGAAGGGGCCAGGACCCAATGCTTCTTCAACTAAGCTGTCTACCATTTTAAAAGCTGTCCAGGACAGAAAAGGATTGCAGATACAAAATAGGACAGATTCAGACATAAAATAACTCTAAACAAGTCACATGTGTTTAAAAATGTACATAGGCTTTCGAGAGTGAAAATAGTAAAGAGAGTAAAGGTAATATAAAAGAGTACAGACAGTCATAGATTAAGTAAAGATAATAAAATAAATATTAAACTTGTTGAAAAGGGAATAAAGTAAGAAAAATAGGTTATATAAAGATGGAATATACACAGAGAGTCTGGAATATATATATATATATATATGAGTGAAAAGAAAGAGTAAAGAGAGTAAAGGTAATATAAAAGAGTACAGACAGTCATAGATTAAGTAANATAGGTTTTCAAAATAGATGGAGATATATTTCAGTTAGATAGGTATTTTTCAAATCTTTCAGAGCCCTCCAGAATATGTATGACATTTGAAATATTTAAGAAATTAGGACTTTTCATGACAATGAGACACATCTGTTCCTGGCAGCATTGAGCTACTTCAAGATGATGATAGGCACAGAAGAGGCTCCTTATGGCATTGGTTAGTTATTTGATTGAGAAACTGTTCTTGCTTGGACTGCGTAATGTTGTGAGGTATGAATTGTATATGCAGGACTCACAGATAAATGACTGCTGAACTTGTCTAAAGATGACATGGTCTTTCAAGGTTTCTGCTACAAGAAAGAGTCTGACAGACATTCTGCAGAACACAGAAGAGAGAGCAACTGATGTAGTCTGCCCTTACAAGGCAGAAGAGATCTTCAAATTTCCTGCTTCATGGAAAAGTCTGCTGGATATTATGGGCCTGTAAGCTAAAGATGGATGCTCCAATGCTCCAAAAGAACTTTGAGTGACTGTCTAGCCAGCAAGATGTCTCTGTCAATTATAGTTATAGAAATAGCTTACAATGCACTTCGTGTTTACTTAGGTATTATTATATCCTTCTGGAGCCTTGATGGAGTTGAAGAATAAATAGTTATAGTTTTCCTTTGTTATAATTAAAGATAAAGTAGATATAAATATTGCAAATATAATTCTTGTTTGATCCTGTCTTGTTATATGCAATCTTACTATGTTAAAGTTAAACTCTTCCATTTTATTTAAATAGAAAAGTGGAGATAATGTGGGAAGTCCTTCTGTATATGTGTTGCTTTTACTGGTTAATAAATAAAGAAAGTGCTTTGAGTCTATAGTAGGGCGGAACAGAGCTAGGTAGAAAAAAACTAACATGAATGCTGGGAGAAAGAAGATGGAGTCAGGATGAAGCTGCGTAGCCCCTCAGGAGACAGATGTCAGACAGAAGATTGCCAGTAAGCCACAGCCATATGGTGATACACAGATTAACAGAAATGGATTAAATTAATATATGAGAGCTAGCCAATAAGAAGCTGGCTATGGAGCTAATAGGCCAAGCAGTGATTTAAATTATATAGTTTCTTTGTAATTATTTCAGGAGTCTGAGTTGTCAGGAACAAACAAGTGGCCTCCTACAACAGTGGGATACTTTGCTCAGTCTTGATACAAGGGAAGGGGCATGGTACTGCCTCAGTTTGGTATGTATTATTTTTTTTGACTCCTCAAGGAGGCCTTTCCCACTCTCAGGAGTAGAGTGGATATAGTGTGAGCAGGGAAAGAGGTGGGAGGATTGAGAGGAGAGGGAGGGGGAACTCAGCTTGGTATCAAAAATGAAAACAAAACTTTTTAAATAAAAAAAATACAGAACATGTTACTCAAACACAAAAACATACACTTATTTCTCAATGCTTTATAGGAAATTGTCCGAAACTGAACATACAATTGGTTACAATTCAGGTTTCAACAGATACAAGAAAATTGAAATGGTCCCCTGCATTCTATCATCCCACCATGGATTAGAGATAAATTTAACAAAATAAAATCTACAAGCTCATGGAAACTAAACAACTTCCTACTGAATGAATATTGTATCAATAAAGAATTAAAGAAAAATATTAATGAATTCCTAGAATTCAATAAAAATGAGTAATAAGAATATGGATTACAATGAAAGAGTTTGTAAGGTGAAAGTTCACAACACTACAAACCTTCATACGGAATTTGAAGATGTTTCATACTAGATACTTAACAACTCATGTAAAATTCTACAGCAAAAAGAAGAAAGCACATCCAAGAGAGTGCATGGCAGGAAATATTAATACAGAAAGCTGAAACCTATAAAGTAGAAATAAAGAGGACAATGCAAAGAAACAAAGAATCAAAGAGCTGGTTATTTGAAAAATCAACAGGACAAACAAACCCTTGTCCAAAATAACTAAAAGTCAGAGAATATCTGAATTAACAAACTCAAAAAATGAAAAGGACAAAACAATATATACAAAGGAGGTCCAAGAATCATATAACACTTTAAAGACCCATAGTCACAAAACTGGAAACCTAAAAGAAATGAGAGATTTTTTTAATAGCTATCATTTACAAAAGCTAAAAAAGATTCAATAAACAACTTAAATAGACCTATATCCCCTAAGGAATATAGAATCAGTCATTAAAATCTCCCCAGAAAAGATCCAAAGACCTAATTATTTTAATGAAAATTTTTACTAAATTTTCAAAGAAAAGTTAACTTTAATACTCATCAAATTACCCAGAAAAAGAAACAGAAGATACACTGCCAAATTTATTTTATGAGTCCATAGTCAGTCTGATAAACATAAAACATAAAAATTCAACAAAATACTACAGATGAATTTCTCTCCTGAACATAATGCAAATATACTCAACAAAATATTAGCAATACAAATCCAGTAGCACATGGTAAAAGTTATTCACCATGATCAAGTAGGATTTATCTCAGAGATGCAGGGATGGTTCAGCTTACAAATTTCCATCAATGTAATCTACCATATAACAGCAAACTCTAGAAATAACCACATGATCACCTTTCCAAATGCCAAAAGCACATTAATAAAATCCAACACCATTTCATGATAAAAGTCTTGCAGAATTTAGAGATAAAAAAGACATACCTAAACATAATAGAGGCAATTTTCTGTAAGCTGACTGTAAAATCAAATTGTGGCTGGATTTAAGATAGGTTAGAATAGAAACAGGAGAGATCAGTTGTGGAAACAAGGGATGAATGGAGGAAGTACAGGTTAGAGAAACTAGAATATGGTGTGTATAACAGGTGCTATGAAACGTACTGCAATGGAAACTTCTTGTAACCTATGAGGGTAACTTTAGTAAAGACTTCTAGTACTGGAGAATATGAAGCCTAAAGTGTCCATCTTCTGTAACTATGATAGACTCCTCACGATGTGTTATCAACCCAGCTACAGAACTATTGACCCATACTTGTCCTGCCTGGAAGATATGCTGGGGCAACTGAGGTATAGAGAGCTTATGAGAGATGAGAGTAACCAATCAATAACTGGTTTGAGGTCTAAGCCATGAGAGATCCATGCATAACCCTACATGGTTGGCTATGAATAAGAGTGGAGAACTAGGCTAGATCAAAGTCCATCTGATAAAAAAAGGTCAATGAAGTGATTCCTAACAATATTTTGCTATGTTTATTGTTGAAGGAAATTTTTGTTTTCATTGTTACCACAGTCATTCAGTCCCAACAAAACACACAGAGACTTGTATTAATTATGAACTATTTGTACTATTAGCTCAGACTTATTATTAACTATCTACTACGACTTAAATTAATCCATAATTCTTATAAGTGTAGTCATGTGATTTGGTACCATTTCTCAGTGCAGCATTTTCTTCTTGCTTCCTGTATGTTTGGCTGGTGACCACAGACTGAGACTTTTCTCTTTCCAGAATTCTCCTAGTCTGGTTGTCCTGCCTGTCTACATGCCAATCAGCATTTATTAAACCAATGCAAGTGCAAAACCTTTATCATAGCACTTCCTTTTTTTTTTCTTTTCAAAACAAGTACTCTGAATCTGGTGCCCCGTGTTTAGCTTTTTCTCCTGACCATTATCAATAACAACTTGTAATCATTACTTTAAACAAAGACAAGCATCCATAATCTAATTTTTGGAAATGTGGGAATAGTTTTCTACACTGCTTCCTCCTATTTGGGGTGATGATAATCTTATGGGGACCCAAAGAAAATATAGAATTATGGTCAATTCCTGACTGGAGTATTCTTTGAGGTTGGATCATCTCAGTCAGCATTCTTGAGGCTATTCTGGATGTAAAACTCAGAGGAAACTGCAATAGAGGTACTCTGAAACTTTGTACCATCTAGGTCATCTGTCTCTTTGGAAATGTTTCAGGCCATCTTCCTTGATCAAACAATATTTTTCTTAACACAGAATGAATCCAAAGCCTTTCCTTTCCTGTGGAAACAAAAGGAAAAGATCTTCTCCAAAGTAGCATATCTTTGACTTAATTTTTTTTTAAATCAAGGCATTTTCAAAATAGATAGGTTGAATTTATAATCAAATGTCTTTTAGAAGCTTCCTAAGGAGTCAAACAATTCAAAGACAACAGAGTAACTTACAGGTATACAGAATCTCTGAGTATGTTGCATCTTTATGTGGTTTTACTTTTTTTTACTCTATTTCTTTACTTTTATTTTACTTTTTGGTTTATTGAGACAGGTTTTCTTTGGCTTTCCTGTAACTCACTCTGTAGAATAGTCTGCCCTTGAACTCCCACAGATCTACTTGTCTCTGTCTCCCAAGTGTTTGAATTAAAGGTTCTTTCTTTTTTTTTTTTTTGAAAAGGTCTTTTTCCACTTAATCATCCATGAAATGCAATCACAAGAAGAGGTTTAAGCATCAGCTTCTTAATCCATCAGCATGTCCTTAATCAGTGAGGCAGACACACTGCCTTATACAACTATACAACAAACCTCTGTTCATATTTATACACTGGATATTTTCAGGTAAGTGAAAACAATTAGTTTCTTTAGGTAAAGGACTCATGAAGAAACAATGGCCATCAGTTCTTCTCTGTCTTCTTCTGAGATGAAGTCTTACTATCTAACCCAGGACGGCCTTAAACTCAGGATCTTGCCTCCATCTCCCAAGTACAGGGAATGTGCCACCACATGGCTCCATTGAAAAGAATCCTAGAATGCTTCTCTACTGAGTAGAGTCCAAACTTCCACAAAATCTGATGAGCCCTTATGATCTCCATTTTATAGTGAAGTGTTGTAACACAGTGGTTTTGTTTACAGTTTCCAATCAGTCATCCAATTTTGATTTTGAAATTTTAAGACAAACCTCAATGTTCTCCATTTTCAGTAAAGGGAATGCAAATTCCATTTCTCAGAGAGTAACACAAGCAGACTGGGGTCCTTTGTTTCCCAGGCACTGAGGACTTCTGTGATTCTTTCTTTTATTTAAAAAAAATTCTCTATCCTTTTTTCCCTCCCAAGCCTACTATATTTTTAAACACAATGTAAACTGTTTAGAGGCTTTTTACACCTGAATCTGTCTTTAATGTATACCTCTCTTTTTCTGATCACATAAGTCTTTAATTTGGTATGCAATATGGCTGAGATTAAAGTCATGGCTTTGGCAACTGGATCTGCCCCACTTGGCTTTTTGAGAGACTAGCTTCATGGTGGAGGTACTGGTGAGAGCAACAGTTTTTTACCACAATTCAGTGGGATTTCTAGGTTCATGACACCCCTAAGAAGCCTGATGCCTGCTGCTCATAAGCAGCATTTAAGTGTTTGCTGAGCCTCTTAAAAGAGCTGTGAGATTTTTGTAGCTACGGCTGAATCAGGAAGCCTCTCTTTTTGTTGTTATTGTTTTTGTTTTCAGTATCTTTTTATTATTATTATTAAAAATTTCTACTTCCTCCCCTCCTCCCATTTTCCTCCCCATACCCCTTCTCCCTCCCTTTTGAATCCAAAGAGCAGTCAGGGTTCCCTGCCCTGTGGGAAGTCCAAGGTCCTCCCCCCTCCATCCAGGTCTAGGAAGGTGAGCATCCAAACACAATAGGCACCCACACAGCCAGTACATGAAGTAGAATCAGAACCCAGTTCTGTTGTCCTTGGCTTCTCAGTCAGCTCTCCTTGTCAGCCACGTTCAGAGAGTCCA
>LOEQ01005333.1:154458-165502 GCA_001685075.1 Bramus lutescens
CTGACTTCCTTGCTCATGATCTCCCTCCTTCTGCTCCTCATTTGGACCTTGGGAGTCAGAAGCCTCTCTTAAAGGAGCTGTGTCTCTGCTTGCCTCTAGAAAAGACAGCCCCCCCGTGAAAAGGCTTTTAATAAGATCTCACGCTTAACTCTGTTCTTTTATGTCTTAAATCCCTTCTCAAGTTCTCTTGGTTTCATGTGAACGGAATTGTCTCACATTGGTTTCATTGGTAACTCTAGCTCTGTTGGTAGAGTATGAGTTATACAGGAAGCTGTGTAGGGTCACAGGAAGCCATGAGAGTTCCCAATGGACTGACAGCAAGGATTGGTGAAGCAGGAGGGGAAGTTAAGCTGGGCGGATGGGAGCTGGGAGCACTAGTACTTCTTCTGAACCCGGTTGGCTAGGTTTGGGTTCTGATTCCTAGAGCTGGCATTTCAATACAAGCTCTAGCCTGGACTGGTGACTAAAAGACTGAGGCAAAGGGTATTTTCATGAATTTAAGCCCCATGTTAGGTGCCAGTTCATATATCAGTGACTAGGCCAATTGTCATCAGTAAGTTCCTCTGGAAGCTGAAGGGATCAGTCTCAGAGACCACAGTCAAAACTTGGGGAACTCTAAAGAAGATGGGTGGAAGAATTGTAGAAGCCAGGGGTCCAAGACACTAGGACAACATGGACTACAGAATCAACTAAGCAGTGTTCATGGGAGCTCACAGAGCCTGAAGAGACAATTATTGATTGTGCATTTTCTGCTGCTGCATTCTTTGTGTACATATTGTGGTTGTTTAGCTTGTTGTTTTGTGGAAATTGTTCCAGTTGGGGCAGGGGTGTTTCTGAGACTTTTGCTCAACCTTTTCTTTCTACTAGATTGCTTTGTCCAGCTTGATGAGAGGGTTTGTGCCTAGTCTTATTGCATCTTGCTATGGCATGTTCAATTGATATCACTGTGAGGTCTGCTCTTTTCTGAAGGAAAAAGAAGAGCCATGAGCCTAGGGAATAAAGAAGATGAGATACTGGGAGGAGTGGAGAAAGGTGATGCTATAGTCAGGATGTATTAAATTAAATAAAAAAATAAAAGAAAAAATACAAGAAAACCTGTCCTGGAGAAATTGCTTTCTTTGGTCCATGAGATCATGCATGCACAGTGCTCTACACATCTCCTCCCAAGATAAAATTCTTTCAAATGAATTTACTTTCTCATATACTTGGGATGGCATATGATGTTGAGTGTGGGCAGTCACTGATATTCCCTTTAATCAATTTTCCTACTTTATTCATGCAAAGAACTTGTTTCCCTCAAAATAACACTTATTACTTTTAAAACCATGTCTTCCTTACTCCAAACTTTACATTAGTTTTTCATCATACTTTAAGGGTTTTATAGTGTAAACTGCTTTTCCTTAGATCCTTATTATAGATATGAGTGAGAGAAACCAATAGTAATCATAGTAATCACACCTATATCATAGTAAAAAAGGCAAGTGCTCTCAAAAGAAGCCATACTGTATTAATTAATCTTTTACCTTAAAAGATTATTATCATTATTCTTATTTTATGTGTCTGAGTGTTCTGATGGTGTGCATGTTTATTTAGCAGTTATGTGCCTGTCATCTATAAAGTTCTTAATAGAGTGGTGACTCTTGTCTGAGTGGAGTTGCAGGCAGCTGTGAGCTACCATGTAGATGACAAGAAGAGTAACCTGTAAGAAGCAGGAGAAACATTGATTGTATTTCCAAGGAATGATGAAAGCTTAAGTTAATGTGTACTATTGATAAACACCAATACTTTATGCTTATGTAAACAAAACAACAACAGCAACCACAAAAACCTGATTGGGTGATATTCGGAAGCATGGAAATAATTTTCTCTGGTCCATGTACAAGCATTTAAAGACAATTGATCAGTGTTTGCAAATGCTAACAACCACAGCTTCCTTCTGTAGAATGACTGTGATGCAAGACTTCTCCTCTGCATAGACACAAAGACCTTCTACTGAGGCAAGCTGGCCCTTCGCTCTTGTACTATACATTCCAGGTTCTTGAATTGTTGGTGCCAATTCATCAGTAAAAACATGTATCTTTGGAGCCCATCTTTACTGTTGAGCTCTCTCTCTCTCTCTCTCTCTCTCTCTCTCTCTCTGTGTGTGTGTGTTTATGTGTATGTGTGCATGCATGTGGAATTTCTTTATACTCTTGTTGACTCAGTCAGCTTTTCAGGATTAAATTATGCAGGATGCAGTGGCATTGAGTGCTTTTAACAGCTGAAATATTTTTCAGCCTTTGTCTCTTTTAAACTCGTTTCCCACATAGTCTCAAGAAATGAACAAATTTTGGACATCTTCTTTCCTGTAATTAAACAGGAATGATCTCAATTTTAACTTCGTTAACATTCTTACACCCATCATACATCTCATCACCAGTGTAAAATCACCGCACATTTCATTCATTTTGGTTCCCTCAGTTCTTCTTGAATTGTTCATCATGTCAGGCTGTGAATAGCCTAGGTTTGGTCACTGGTATTTCTCCATTATTGCCCAATTTCTTCTGAACACCATCTTCAAAGGGTCCAAATATTAAAATCAGCCTTATTTACAAAATTACCAGTTGTTTGTTAACCAAGTTATGTTTCTTGGAATTTTCTAGAGAATCAGAAAATATAGAAAGCTATAACAATGTATGCGTTTGTGCATGTCTGTGTGTGGTCTGTGTCTATGTGTGTCCATGGATGTATGCATGTAATTACGGTGTTTGTGTTATGTAGATATAAATATGTAAGTATATCCACCGGGCTATTGAATCTGAAGACCTTGTTATAAGCTATGAACAATAATTTCTCCTTTCACATTCCATTACACTGGGAGCCAACATAAACTTTTCCTTATTCAAGTTGATTTTTTGTAAATACCTGGTTACAAAAAAAAGAGCTACATATCATGCACACACATGAATATGAATATAAGTGAGTATATGAGTATACTCAAAGCTCTTATAGGACCTAGATTTGTTTAAANCATGTGGTTAAATTAGAGAATTTGGCAGCTTCTCTGTCCATGAATCTAGAAACCTCAGAAGAAGGAAGAGTAACTATGCAGCTCAAGCCTATGCTGAACACTGCTGTTTTGTGAATGTGAGTACACAGTGAATGGCTGATGAATCTTCCATTTATTTTTCATGAAAAATGGAAGTAGTAGTTGTCACAATTTTTTTAGCAGGAGGGGAATGGGAGGAGGGAAGGAAGTGTAAATTTTCGAATGAAAAAAAAAGGTGGAGATTCCTGGTGTTAGTTTACACCCTTATTTTTTAACTTTGTCTATTTGGAATACACAGAATTTATTTATTTTTTATCATTTAGTTTAGAGATATTATTTTTTATATTTTAGCACTTTTTAAATTGAATCTATTTTTCAAACAATCCTTCCACATTTTACATACCTACTCCAGCTCCCACTCCCTGTCCTCCTCCCCGCTCATCTCACCTTGGACCCACCCCACACATCAGCCCTTCTTTGGAGAGGGTAATGCTTCCCAAGTGGATTCAACAGAGACGACGCATCCCTTTTAGGCAGGACCAAGGCCCTACCGCCTTATGTCTAGCCTGAACAATGTATCCTTGCAGAAAGAATAAGTTCCAAAATGTCAATTCAAGCACTAAGCATAAATCCTGATCCAACTGTCAGTATCCCCATAGACTCTCCAAATCACACAACTGTCATCCAGCTTCAGTAGGCCTAGTTTAGTCTTATGCAGATTTCCCCACTGTCAGTCAAGAGTCCGATCAACTGTTTCGGTGGGGATCCCAAATATGGTCTTGATACCTTTGCTCATATTATCATTCCTCCCTTTTTTGAACTGATTTCCAGAAGTTCAGTCCATTGTTTAGCTGTGGATCTCTGTATCTACTTACATCAGCTGCTGGATGAAGATTCTATGAGGACAATTAAAATAGCCATCAATCTGTTTGCAGAGGAAGGCTAGTTCAGGCACCCTCTCCACTATTGGTTAGGTTCTTAACTGGTATAATTCTTATGGATTCCTAAGAATTTCCATAGTGGTAGGTTTCTCACTAGCCCCATAATGATTCCTTCAATCAATAGCCCTTTATTTGTTCTCCTTCTCTATCCTTCCCCCATCTCAACCATCCCTCATGTTCTTTTTCTCCCTCCCCTTATTCACTCCACCTCCCCTTTCAAACAGAGAATTCTCAACAGAGAAATTGGAAATGGCTGAAAAACATTTAAGGAATTGCTAAGCACCCTCAACTCTCAGAGAAATGCAAATCAAAATAACTCTAAGATATCATGTTACACCTGTTAGAATGGCTAAGATAAAAAAACACCAATGATAGCTCATGCTGAAAAGGATGTAAAGTAAGGGGAGCACTCCTCCATTGCTGGTGGGAATACTAGCTTGTACAACCACTTTGGAAATCAGTATGGTGATTTCTCAGAAAATTGGGAACCCATCTATAACCTAGAAATACCACTCTTAAACATATACCCAAAAGATGTACATTCATACAACAAGGACATTTGCTTTACTGTATTAATGACAACATTATTTGTAATGTCCAGGAGCTGGGAACAACCTAGATATCCCTCACTGGAAGAATGAATAAAGGAAATATGGTACATTTACATGATGGAGTACTACTCAGAGACAAGAAAAATCAATGATATCTTGAAATTTGCATGTGAATGGAATGGAACTAGAAAAATCCATCCTGAGAAAGGTAACCCAGACCCAGCAAGACAAAAACATGGTGTGTACTTACTCACAAGTGGATATTAGGTGTAATACAAAGGATATCCAGCCTATAATCCATGACACCAGAGAAGCTAGATGACAGAGAGAATCCTAAGACACATGGATCACCCAAAGGGAAATTAGACAGGATCACCTGAGAAAAATGGAAATGGTTGGGGGGGAGTGAGAAGAGACATTATTATTTTTAAAAAACCTTGAAATTATTGCACATTAAAATTAACAAAACCTAAAGTCTATGCAACACAAATGCACTTCTAATACATGTCAGTTCACTCTACTAAGGTCTTTGATAATCATGTATTGGTCCAGCAAATTGATAAGCAAATGAAATAAATCAATGAAGATAGAGACCCTGACTAACCCACTAATTCTACTGCTGTGTATAGATGCAAAACAATTGGAAAAAGAGACTCAGACAGAAACCTAATATCATTGTTGATAAGAAATGAAGTAAAGAAAAAAGGAATAAAACAAAGAAAATAAGTATCTGAAAAGAAAGGAGAAAATGCTAAAACAAACCCAAATATGAAAAATCAAAGATTCAAAGAAAAAGTTATAACAATATAGCCACAGAGACATACAGAGAAAACCTATCAAAACAAATCAGAAACTACAACATATAAGGTAAATATCTNATATATATATAATAGCAATAACAAAACAAAAAGGAAATGTAAAAAACAAGCGAAAATACTACAATAATATCATTGAGTTTGTTTTGTTTTGGCCTTTTAATTACTGGCATATTTACTGGCACTGTCTTAACTGTGGTTTGTTTACCCAGTGAGACACGTTGGAGAAAACTAAATTTTCATTTGTGAGTGGTTATCAATTTGAGTTAGCTTCTTGATTAGGGCTAGAGGTTATGCTCATGTCTCCTGTCAGTGCTGGGACCCCTAATGTCTTAGATCTTTCCCAGTCTTGTGGCTTCAGGTGTACATCAATTCTGGTGGATTTTAAGTCCTTTTTTTTTTCTTCGTGCCTTTTCCCCTCTCTGGATCCTCCAATATTTCTACCTCCCTTTTCATATGATTCTGTGTGCCATGAGGAGAGAGAATTCGTGGTGAGCGTTCCAAGTTCTCCAGCTCCTGAAGAACATGGGAATAAACACAGAGACACATGGCTGTGAGTACTTTAGAAGTAATCTAATCTGAAGGTGGCTGAGCAACACACTGATTTATGAGTTAGCAGAATGCCTTTTGGTGTTATTTCATTGTTACAATCCTTTATTAAAGCAGGAGTATTTGGAGTTCTCCTAGGCCCTGGCCTAGTGAGTCTCAGGTTCTAACCTGAGTAGGCTATAAATTCAACCATACGTTGCTCCCAAAGAAGGAAAACAATCAATATCCCTGCCCAGCTATGGTGTGTATGCACCAGGATGATGAACAGCATGAGATATTAACACTAAATATGTAGTAAAGCTTCCATACATTGTTGGGGACAAGCAGCTCTTTAGTTGAGCTCACAGTCTGATAAGCAAGAGGGAAAACATGCATGGCTGTGGAAACCAAGGCAGTATTCCAGAGCACGACAGCAGCCACTTTTTAAAAATAACATACTGTCTAACTATATTCCCAAGATTTAATGCATACTTAGAGATAAATGTAGACCTTATCCTTTATCAAGAAAACTTCTCTTTACTAAACATAGAGACTGTAACAAAAACCACGAAAAAAAAATGCAGAGTTTTGGAGCCCAGAGTCATTAGAGACATCAACCAAGTACTCTTAAATTTAAGGATCAGGAGTGGAAGATCATTTGCAACTCCTAGAGTCATAGGATTAAAGAGTTTACTGTGATATTGCATATTCTAGAAATGCCATAATTTTTACCCTTAAAGTTAACTGGCTTGTTTTTCTAAGGAAGAGATAAACCAGTGCAAAAACAAAAGACATTCCAAGTCAGATCAGAAAACGCCTAGGAGGCCTCAACCATAAACAAAGAACTGTAGGCAACAATGGCATGCTGAGAGTGAAAGAAGTAATCTCCCTTGAGAAAGATCACACCAATCAGCTGTCCCAAAACAGTCAGTCCTGTAAACATACAGATAGAGAAGTATATGTTTTGGTATCTATGTATCTGTACACTTATATGTATATATGCAACAACAATAAAAAAGAGACTATGAATTTGAGAGTAAAGAGAGGTGTGGGGGTTTAGATATAGTAAAAGGAATGAGAAAATGGTGTAATTATATTATAATTTTAAAAAATATAAGAAATAAAAAATAAAGAAATTAATTATAAATGATTCTTATATGTGTTTTAGTATTAGTGTGCAACAAATAGAAAAATATATAAATATCTACAGTCTACCAGTAGAAAGACAAAGTTTATTTTCAAAATAAATTTAAACAATATTTGGAAACAACTATACAAGGTTAGATTTCAACCTATTTTCAAAGAGTAAGCATTATCTGAAGACCTTGAGTAACCTCCAGCTATGACCAAAGTCACCCCTGTCTACTTAAATTTGTTGATCACGTTTATCTTATACAGAGTTCAGCATTTTTGCCCTTATACAAATGTATTTCCTATAAATTGCTAGGAGAAAATATTGTTGACATATTATTTAAAGTGTTCTCCCAGAAATAAAGACATATCTGGTATTCATGAATCTGCCATTTAGGATATACAAAACAAGAAGTTTCCAAATGTTCTTAGGTGAAAATATTTGAGAGAAAGATGTTTAGTGAATTTTCCCTATTTTTTTAAATTGTGTTTCCCATCTCTCATTTATCTGCTTTTATCTACAAATATCTGTGTTTCATAGCCAGATTAAAATGTATTTTCCCCTTTCTAAGATAAAGTTATTATTTTGAAAGGGCAGATATAAGGAAAATACCAGTTTTTTGTTGTAAAATTTCTTTCCCTGTGCTAAGCTATAATTAACCCTATAACTTCTGAATATTATATAAAGTACATTCACAGTTGCTTTGCACATATTATTCTGATAGTATCTTCCCTAACAAATAATTGATTTTAATGAGATGTTTCCTATAGTCCATGAAAACCTAAAGACAAGATGGACCCAAATGCAACATATATAACTTTAGAAAGAAATAAAAAGAGCTAACTGACTAGTATATGATTGCAAAAGGAAAACGGAGAGAGAGCTGCTGATATGCCTGTATCACATTTTCTTTAACTTTTATTATCTTGACTTCAGTGGGCTCAAAAACTTATGTGAATACTGGCTCAATAAACACTGAAGTAAAGCTACATCTGTAGTATATTTCTTTGCAATCCTCTGAATAAATACCCATGAGTGTTATAGCTGGGTCATAAAATAGTCCTATGTTTAGATCCTCCTAAAAATTGGAAGCAAACAAGATTGCCAGACAAAAGTTGGGAGCATGGGGTGAGGGTGGGGGTGGGGGAAGGGGATAGGGGGNAAGGGGATAGGGGGAGAGAGAAGGGAGAAAAGAAAGACTTGAGAGAGCTTGGGGAAGTGGGAGGGTAGAGGTGGAGGAAGGATGAATATAGGAGCAGGGAAGAAGATACCTACATTAAGGAAGCCATTTTAGGGTTGGCAAGAGACTGGGCTCTAGAGGGGATCCCAGGTGTCCATGGGATGTCCCCAGCTAGGTCCTTGGGCAGTAGAGTAGAGGGTGCCTGAGCTGGCCTTGCCCTACTATCACACTGATGATCATCTCAAATATCACCATAGAATATTCCTCTGGTGACAGATGAAGATAGAGACAAAGTCCCTCATCAGAGCAACAGACTGAGCCCCCAAGGTCCAGTTGAAGAGCTGAAGGAGAAGATGAGCAAGGAAGTCTGGACTGTGAGGGATTGGTCCACCCACTGAGACCTGTTCTAATGGGAGCTCACCAAATCCAACTGGACCTGGACCGGGACTGAAAGAGCATGTGATCAAACCAGACTCTCTGAATGTGGCTCAAAATGGGGGCTGACTTATTGAGAAGCCATTGATAAAGGCACTGAGACTTGTTTCTACTGCATGTACTGGCTTTTGGGGACCCTTGTCTACTTGGATGCAAAGCTTCCTAGGCCTGGATGTAGGGGGGAGGGCCTTGGACTTCCCACAGGGCAGGGCTCCCTGTCCTCTCTTAAGGAGGGAGAGGGAGGGAGGAGGGTGAGTAAGGAAGTGGGAGGGGAATGGGAGGAGGGAGGGAAGGAAGTGCACATTTTTGAATGGAAAAATAAAACAATATAAAAAAGAGGAAAAAAATCCATAGTGATTTCTAGTCTGAACTAATCTCTATTCCCATGAATATTAGATACAGATTTCTTTAATCTGCTGTCTCATCAGAATTTCTTGGTTGCTTTCTTTATGTCTGAAATTCCGAATGGAATGAAACAAAATTATGGTCTTTTTGAAGAAATCAAACATTTGCTTGTTGGTATGTATATACGTGTTTTTCTGCAAGTACACAATATTTATTCTTGGTATTAATAAAAAAAGAAAAGAAAAAATCTGTCATCAGTTCCCCTAGAACTGGAGTTAGAGATGGTTGTGGGTGGTACTAACACAATCCATGTCATGTGCAAGAGCAGAACGTGCTCTTAATCACTGAATGACTGCTCAAGCATCTTAAATTAGAAACTTAATATACGTTTAATTTTTGTTTCTCTGAGGATTAATGAGTTTGAAGATTTAACATTTGTGCCAGTCTTTTATTTTTCATTTTAAGGGACTTTGTTCAGTTTATTAGCCCATTTGTTGAGTAGGATCTTGAAAACATGACTTCCTTCAACTCATAAAAAAGAATGAAGCTTTGTTGTCTGCAAGAAATTGGACATCATTAAAAATAATCATATTTAGCCAATAAATGCTAGAAAGATACTAATGCTTTATCTCATTTATGATTTGTGGATTTTATGTATTCCAATAAAATCATGTATTATAAAAATAAAGAATAAATTAAATTATGTTGAGAACCAAAGAGATCAATTGTGGAGAAGACTGACAAGGTTGTATATGCTCCATGTACAACATACACTTCCATATAATTACCTACTTTGTAACTATCTCACTATGTGCTTTAAAGTGTATCTTTTAATTAATCCTGCTGAGGATATTGAAAAGAAAACTCCAGTGCACATTTGGTAATAGAAGTGTGAATTTAAGTGCACTTTAAAATTTTCCCCGCAAAATTGAAATGCTTATATGTCAATCTCACTTCTGAGTGTCTTTTCAAAATATAAACAATATGTACCACAAAAACATTTTTATTTTCATATTTATGTTAATATATTTCATACTTATGAAGATATCCAAATAGCCTAAGCTGTTTCTAGATGAATAAGTGGATAAAACTACATATAAATTATTTCATTACTGGTCTTCATAAAATGAGAAAAATATGGGACCGGTAGTAACAATGATTAACATAGAATAAAAATAAGTCAGAGAGATAAAGAGTACATAGTAATGAACATTTCCATGAATTAACAGCTTCTCGGAGTACATTGTTAACAAGATTGCCTGAAGATACCTTAATTGAGCAG
This sequence comes from Bramus lutescens, assembly GCA_001685075.1. Classification (NCBI taxonomy): domain Eukaryota; kingdom Metazoa; phylum Chordata; class Mammalia; order Rodentia; family Cricetidae; genus Bramus; species Bramus lutescens. Next base: position 164,696 of record LOEQ01005333.1, read on the forward strand.
CTAATAAAATCACTGCCTAGAGCAGCAAAGAAATGGCCTGTTGTACCACAACTAAATGGTCTTATATGCCAAAAAGACAAATATCACATTTTTTCTTATATGGATGTTAGCTTTTAAGGTTTTGATATATGTATTACACTTTAAATATTTACAGAATTTCAGCACATACTAAGAGAATAGAGGGACAAATGATTCTCCAAAGAGAGCAGTAATGAAAGACAGTGTTAAAAAGAGATAAATTAGAAACCAGATAATATAATTTTACCCTGTAGAGGATAGGGTACCATAAGTCAAATTTCTCATTACTTGGTGATCTTCCTGGATAGCTGTCTTTTCTTCTTTAGGCATCTAAATGTCCAAGGCCTCTTGACTCTTTGAAGATGAACATTTTCTTGCAAAGACAAGAACAGAGCCCTGCCCTATTCCTTATGAGGTTTTCTTACCACCTGTATGATTGTCACCTCTGTGAATGAACTGTCATTTCTTTGTCTCAAGAAATTTCTGTTTTTTTTCCAACAGAATCTCTATTAATTATAATGGCATCCATAGTTTTTCTTCTCCTGTGGAAACAAGTGCAAAAACATTTCCCCTCGTTTCCCCTGTGTGAGGTTGACACATCTTTGAAAGACACTGGCTGATTTAATTTAGAAGTTTTTTTTTCCATTATCCAAGGTCTCTCTGCTACTGTTTTTTTTTTCTTTCTCATTAGCTTCAAGAAAATTTAAGTTTAAAAAACATTATGCATTCTTGGGTGCTCGGTTCAGTGCTCCAATGTGGGTCTCTGTCTCTATCTCCATCCATCGCCAG
>LOEQ01005334.1:0-13458 GCA_001685075.1 Bramus lutescens
TATCATGTTGTTTTTCAGATTGTTGGAGGAATTTTTGCATTGGTGCCTGCCCATGTCTTCCTTCAAATGCTCTCATATGGATCTTCTGGTCCAGGATCAGGGCCCCTTGCTGTCCAGGGACCTGGCAGACAAAAGGGCTAGCTTGCTGCCAGCAGGCTTAGTGAAACAAAGAAACTCCTGTTGGTTGCACTCAGTACCCAGTCCCAGCCCCAAAACAGGCTGAGCTGGGGGATCTTATGACCCCAATGAAGGGAAGGGGAGCCTGGGCGCAAGCTGGGATTGGATAGGAAGAGAGATGTAGTATTCAGGGAGAGAAGCCCCTGCAGAGTGACCAGAAAGTTTAGGGGGTTGAGGAATGTCTGTGCTCCGTTTCTGGGGCTTCTGTTGGCATGTCAGGAACACACTCAGCCCTCCAATGGATCTTCTGGTACTGGATCAGTGCCCTTTGCTGGCCAGGGACCTCGCAGACAAATGGCCTAAGCAGCCTTTCTGAGAGAGGCTCCAAGGCTTGTTTACATGATTCCGTTCGGAACATTGGCGTCTACTTTTGATTCTCTCCAACTATTACATATTGATTTTAAGGCCGAACTTGAAAGATGCTGCTTTCTTTTTGTGATTTCTTTTAGAATCACAAATAACATCTTTCTTCTTAGTAGATTTGTATCCAGGGGATATATGGATTTCAGCATTTCTTTTCTCTTTCCTGTTTTTACCATGTTGCCACACATGCTTTGAGAGCTCGATTATAATTCGATATCAATATGTTTTCATTTATTTATTTATTTATTTATTTTTATTGCTGCATAATAAGCACGATAAAATCCAACCACTTAAAGTGCTTCATTTATCATGACTGCCAATTCCGAGGTCAGAAATTCAGCAGGGCTTAGGGTAAGACCACCTGTGATTCGCAATGTCTGGGCCCACAGCTGGGGAAATGGAAGGGTTGTGGAGTCTCACGCCATCGAACGTCTGGATTTTGTTTGGGGTGACTTCAAGATGGAAGCTAACAGGCAAAGCAGCTCAGTGTCATCTGTCTGTCTCAAAATGAAGACTTAAGCTATCAGTGCAAACACCCACAAATACAGGGAAGGCTTCTGTGCCTTCTACAAAATTGTTCAAAAGTCAACAAGCAGCACTTCTGCTCCACGCTGTCGAGAGGCAATTTCTCCCCTGTCTGTCTGTGTTCAAGCAGGGTGTTCGTTGACCCTACCTTTCCTAGGAGAAAGAAGGAGTGTCAACAAAATTTGAAGCCAAGTTTTGAAACATTTTACATGTAACTACTCATCAGGTGGAAACTGACTTTCTATGAACTGGACACAGAAAAGCGCCTCGTGTCTGATGCCAGAAGACAGAGCTTTTCCCTTCTGGAAATCGCTGCTGTGTCTGATGTGCAGTGGAAGTTGCATGCACGCAGCTGTACAACACTCTGTGTTCAATTGCTGGGCATACAAGTTTCCAACATAAGGCACAATGCAAAATACTCAGTGCATAAAAACTTTAATGACTCAAGTCTAGGATGGAGGCACCTATATCTCAAGGAATGGAAGGGATAGTAGTAATACCTGAAATAATTTGGGTTCTGAATAAATGTTAGCCCCTTTTGTTCATTCTCCCACTAAATTAAGCCTTCAGTCATGTTGACAAAAATGCAACTGGGCTAAGCCCTTTCCACAAAAGAGAGAGTATTAGAATTTGCAAGGACAGATTAGGAATTTATGAGGAGTGGGAGGTAGATGTGACAAGATCTGATTGGATGAGAGTAATCTCATGTGGCTACAATACAGACTTGGGCAACGAGAGAAAATAGTCCAGAAAAGTATCTTTGGGGGGTGTGGCATATGGCTTATATATTCTTTATTCTTCCCTTTCCTTATCTTTTCCCCCAAATTCAGTGATTTCACTTCTGTGTAGTGACCATTCCCTTAGTGCTCACTGGAAGTAACAAGTCAGAACCTTCTCTGAGATCATGATGCCAGGTAGCTGTGTTTTCTCTTTGCTCCCTTATCAAATCTTCAGTTTTAAGAACTCAGTGAGAATAGTGGCTGTGGGGTGCAGTAAATTGCAGTAAATGTCAATCTCTGATCAGCAGGCCAATCGGGGAAGGAATGTGCCAACCAGAGTTATCCAGGTGGAACATGACTCCAATTAATGTGAAAGGTTATGATTATTTATGTTATTATTTCTGTTTTTTAATTTCATTCAATGAGATTGATAACTTCATTTGATACCAGAATCAAATAAAATTAACCAGCAAGGGGAGAATTGAATAATATGCAATTTTAAAATATGCAATTCAAGTGGTACTAAGACAGTCTTGAATTATTCAGGATTGGCTCTATTACTGAGCACCCAGAAAAACCCCACTTAACTCCCCAGGAGAGAGATTGCCTCCTAATGGGATTCATCAACACCATCACCAGAATCACATTGTTGACTCTTTATTCCCATGCATATAATTATTATGCCTGTAGAATAATCAGAAGTATACATAGACGGAGTTTGTGTATAAAGTTGATGTTTGTTGGAGATGTGTATATATTATGAATTAATGATCTAAGACAAACTTAATGGTAGTGAAACAGGAACCTTGGAGGAGGAGTACTGTTTACTGGTTTATTCTCTGTGGTTTACTAAGCCTGCTTTCTTATACATGGGATGGTTGAAGGTGGGAGGTGAGAGGCAGGGAGGGGAACAGAGAAAAATATAGAGCTCAATAAAAATCAATAAAAAGATATTTAATATGTCCCATGAATCAGTTGGTAAGTCACTTAAAGCAAAGTCACAATAAATAAAACATTTACAAAGATTTTAGTCTCTCAAATTGAAAATAATTTAGTTCTTTTTACTCTTTCCCCCTCCCTTTTCAAATTATTATCCACTTGAAACAATGCAGAAGAGCCTGAGACAACTTTCTTTTAGTTTTCAAGATGTATATCATGATGAGTAAGTTCACCACAATGACTTGACTTTAAAAAAAATTCTATTTATTTATTTATTTATTTTTGAGACAGGATTTCTCTGTGTAGCCCTGTGTGTTCTGGAACTCTCTCTGTAGACCAGGCTGGCCTCAAACTCTCAGACATTCTGCTGTCTCTGGCTCCCGAGTGCTGGGGGTAAAGATTTGCACCACCACCACTCAACTGTGATTTTTTTGAAGGAAACTTTCTAATACTGATATATCCTTAATGTTGTGCCCTCTCACATGCTCATGTAAAGCTGTGTGTAGTTATTGCGCATGTCCACACAATCCATACCAAGGCAGTGATGTTGTCAGGCGATTGTGAGCAGAGTACACGGGGAATGGAAGACTTAGGAGAACATTCCCTTTGATTTATTCAGTTGCTTTGAAATGTCATTTTCAAATATTATTTATCATTAAAAAAGAATTCCTTAAGATGGAGTGACAAAAGATGTGTTACTTTTCCTTCAACTCTTACCTAATTTTGAGTGAAAACCATTCTGTAAGCACATCAAATCGTCAAGTCTCAGTCTCTGTCCTAAGAGCACTATACCAACAATGTCCTCAAGTACGTAATCTATCAAGCTCCTGTAAGTGTTGGACAGGTAAATCCTGAAGAGACCCAGGTGAGGAGATCACAGCATATGTGTGCTCAGTCATTAAAAGATCACAAACATGGTTATTTCTCAATATTAACATCTTATTCCTGTCAAATGCCTTCCAGGAATTAGTTCATTAAATTCTTAGAATAGTGATGCCTTTTTCTACTTTGTAGTTAACAATATGGGCCCCCAAATAGTTTAAATGTGTTGCACAAAGACAAACAATAAGTAAACTAATGGAAAGGGGAATCATCAAAGTGAGGCTGCCCTTGCATACTTTTAAAAAGGATGAAGAATTTTCTTTAGGCCAGGCTGGACCAAGACCTCATCTTCCCAACCATGATGGTTGCATGGAATTTTGGTGTCCTCAATACCTCAGTTCAAGGCTATAGTCAAAAATTTTATGGTTGCTTAGTAAATAACATTCTCTACAACAACAAAACAAAAATCTTTCTCAGAAAATTCCATAGGGAAAAAGAATGTAAGTAACGTTTGGTAAGAGTTTATAATGACTAGCACAAATACAGCAAGGAAAACAGAAGGACTTTGGGTAGAGGAGGATAGACTTGATCTGGTGTAGGATGTGTCATTAGCTAGCTGCATGACATGAGTTAAATCAAACATGCTATGAAACCTCAGTCTCTCCTCTTATAAATGAAGCTCTTCCTTTTTAATGTATATCTTAAGACTATGAGTACAGTCTATGTCTAAGTAGTAAATTGGTCTGTAATTATTACGATTCTTTACAGTCTATAGTAATGAGTGTAATTCCTTTACCCACCCCTAAGGCTGCACTTCCGGGCTCGGGGGCCAGNGTGTCCCGCGCCATCTTTCCATCCGCGGAAGAATAGTATTATTGATAATATTATTGGTAATATTATTAATAGAATAATAATGAGTACTTTGAAGTTTTCATGTGAACACCTGCTAAATAGATAGATGTTTCTACAATGGGTATTTCCCCTCCCCAAGCCACTTTTATCTTCTCCTCTCTTTCCGCTCTTTCTCTGTAAGTCACTGTTCCATTGCAGTGAAGAGACACTGTGACTCAGGCAATTCATAGAAAATAAATAATTGAATCGTGAGCTTGCTTACACTTTCAGAGTTAGTCCATCATCATCATAGCAGGGACATGGTAGGAACGTGGTGGTACAAATGGTACTGCAGCAGTAGGTGAGAGCAATATCTTGATTCACTGGCAGAGAGATAAAGATTAGACCTGGCATAGGCTTTTGGAACCTCAAGACCCACCCCTAGTAATGTGCTTCCTCCAACAAGACCACACTTCTTCCTCCTTCTAATGTTATCAATCAGCTCCACTCCCACTCCCGGATGACTAAGCATTCAAACTACAGGTGCCTGTTGGGGTCATTCTCATTCAAACCACCTCACTCTCCCTCCCCTCCCTTTCTCTCTCCTTTTCTCCTTAGGTTAATCTCCAGATCTTGCTCTGTGCAGCCAAAGAGAGATGCAATGTTTCCTTCTCACCATCATTGCCCATCACAACAGCTTTTCTCTAAGTAAAACGATTCTTCTCCCAAATATAGTGTGTATTTGAAGGGAAAAAAGTTGAGTGCTCAGTAATTTTAGGTTTCCTGGAAAAAGAATGAATCTTTCCTTCAGGTCAGGGCACTTGCAAAGGAATAATACATAATGGGCTCAGTCTAAGTCATCCTGACAATTTACCTACAGTGTATTGTTAGGCAGTGCATTTCAGAGGTAACTGATCATCACACATGCCCATCAGCTTAAACACGGCGAAGCCAATGACTATTTAATAATAGAGTCACTAAAACATATACCACATTTAGTATATTTGGAACCGAATTGTTTCTCAACATTTTTTTTTCTCTAGTTAAGTTTCATTTCATCTGCGAGTCTGTCAGGATGACAGGAACTCATTTGGAATCCACGATGACAACTGACATAAAGCGCATTAAAAATTAGATTTTGGAATTCAAAGAATGAAAGCTTTAAATCATGGCAATTAAGTCAGTGGGACAAGATTGATACCAGACACTATTCTGTTTATGTTATTAAGGAAGTGTCCCAGGCTTGAAGAGACCTTGTCACTACACAGCTTTTGTTTATGTAAATCTGTGTAAATAAGAATGGAGTGTCTATATCTATTGTTAAGATGCGAAAGTCACCTCAAAGTAATGCCTCGAAGCAACAAGTCATACAAGGAAAACATCAAAATCAGAAAAAGTCTTAGAGGTTCATGTATACACAATCTCCTTATTGTGTACAAGGGAGAAAGAAACCCTCATGGGAGAAGAGCAGGAGTGTTGTAAATGCGGGAGTTCTTTGATTTAAATTAAGGCATCTACAGGTGGATTTAAGGACGTCCCTGGGAAACTTCAGCATTTCTGAGCGAGAGAACATTCATTTCTCTCTCTCTCTCTCTCTCTCTCTCTCTCTCTTGTTTTTGGTTTCACTTGGCATGCACTTTACCTATTGTTTGTATTATTCTTTGGTGACTTTTTTCTGTTGTGTGGCTTTTGTTTTGTTTCAAAGATCTGAAAATCAAGCAAGGTAAACCATCTATTACTGCATTATGTAATCATCCTCTTGCCACATACGCTCTTGCTGAAACTTTCACTTCCTGTATCCCTCCTAAGACACAGGACTCTCCATATGAGATGAATATACCAATGTCGCTCTACAGGGAGACAAACATTTGATCAAAGATGCAGAAATATGGAACAGGTTGAGAACTGATTTATTCTGCAAAGCTACACTGAAGACACCACCCATTTATCCTGTTTGCTTAACCCTTCGAAATTTCCCCTGGGTATCTTGCTTTTCCATATTCTCCTTTAGCTCTATGAGCTACCTATTAGCATTCTGTTCGTGCCTATTTTGAATTAGGTACTCTCTGTTACCCGTGATAAAATTCTCTAGCATATATTGCACATATAAAGTGGATATAATTATTCTCTATTCACAAGGTATTAACATGAAAAATCAAGGTATATAAAAGCTACTTGCTTAGGGAATAATTCTTAGAGACCAGTAAATATCATCTGAATAGTTTTCCTATAATAATCTCTTCTTTATGCTAGGCTGTTGCTGAGGTGTATAAACTAATCCATGAGTTACAAGTTTGATCTTCAATGAATAGTCTAGGTGATGGAATACTCTCACTTTTTGATCCTTTGAGTTTCTAGTTAATAAATCCAACCACAGCCACGGCAAGTTCTTCTCAGTGCACACCTTACCATGAAGGAATCTCCTAGTATTACCATCTTTTCTGGTTTGGATAGACAGAGTTTTACCACATCTTGTCTTGCTTTTTCTTTGTTCAACAATCTTCCTTGGTAATCTCTTTCCTCTTATATTACATTTTGGGTAACAGACAAATAACAAACCATAGCCTAAAATAAATATTGAATTGAAAAACTGTAGAATTCAAACACATTTACTATTGTGTTATTCTGAGTAGTGTGATAAAATCTTTCAGCATATTCTTTGTCTCACCATCCTTGGTTATCAATTATCTGCTGTATCTCATGAGGTACTGTGTCACAAAATGTGAAACAATAGATTTGTCTGATGCTGCCTGGCAGTGTTGCAGAGGACACAGAAAAAACAAACAAACAAACAAACCCAGAATACATATAATCTTGGCTATCACACAAAACTTCAGGCATTTGTCGGAAAGGTAGATTTTTTTATTTATATTTTTGTTTTTCAAGGAAAGGTTTCTCTGTGTAGCTTTGGAGCCTGTCCTGGTCTTGTAGACCAGGCTGGCCTTGAATTCACAGTGTTCCACCTACCTCTGACTCCCACATGCTGGGATTAAAGGTGTGTGTCACCACTGCTCTGCTAAGGGAACGTAGATTTTTGAAACATATTACTCACAGATTGGTGCGGGGCAATTGTGTTCTGTCAATTATGTTTTACATAAATGCTGATTGGTAAGTAGCCAGGTAGGAAGTATAGGCAGGACATCCAGACAGGAAGGAGAGGCGGGGCAAGGAGAAAGGAGCATTCTGGGAAGGAGGAAGCCCATTCCTCCCCAGTCCTGTCCAGACACCGAAGAAGCAGGATGGGATTTGCCCCACTGAAAAAGGTACTCAGCCATGTGGCTAACATATACTAGAATAATGAGTTAATATAAGTTATAAGAGCTAATACACAGCCTGAGCTAATGGGTCAATCAGTTTATAACTTGTGGAGACCTCAGTGTGATTTTCTTTGGGGTTAAATGGCTTCAGGAACTGGAGAGGACAGAAACCCCAACAAGCAGGCCCTCATGCTACAACAGATAATTGGGAAAGCTATTGTGTATAAGGATTTTCTGATTTGGTACTATGGTGGTGGTCAAAGGCTCATGACTGGTTAGTTCACAAGCCAATAGAAGTAAATCAACTGCTTTTGTTTTGCTAAAGGGCATGCCATCAAAATGCCTCCTAAATGATTCCATTTATACCCCTAGACTACCATGACCCTCAGCCTCTGTCAGAGTAGTCTGTTTCTATAGTAAGTGACAGTTAGGCAGGGATTCACACCTCCTCAAGTTGCTTAAAATAAGTGACTATTAAGTTCTCAGCCATCAAGGGGACATCCATAGCAACCCTTCCAAAGCTTAGGGAACTTCATAGAAGAAGAAGGGGTGGAAAGGAAGTAAAGGCTGGACAATAGGGAGGAATGCTACAAACTGCTATCATCTGGGTGTGGTGTGGCCCTTGCCCTCATGAACAAATAGAAGTTACTACTATTTGCATGGGGTTTGTATAAGACAGGACCCAACATTTAGTGATGGATGGGAGAAGGGCTCATAGAGCCAGCCCTTCTGAAGGGGGTATTGATAGTTGATCACTATTGGAGGGCGGGAAATCATTGTCTTCCATAGTGTAGACATTAGTGAATTGCCCACACTCAAGAGGATAGCTCAACACTCATGCCTACTTAAGTGGTCCTGGTTAAACTTGGTGGGCCACATGACAAATAAATCAATCAAAAAATATAAAAAAAGATAACAGGAGGTGGACTTGTTGGCAAGAGGAGTGAGATAAGAGAGCATGGGTGATGAGTGCAATCAGAACGCATATAACATACATGAAACTGTCAAAGAATAAACTAATTTATTAAAAGGAATTTTCCTTCAACTAATTTTCTATATCATCCTCCTTTATTTCTGGCTGAGGGACCAGCAGAAGACCATTGCTCTCTCATCTTACTGTCAGTGCTGAATTATGATAATGTACAATCTGTAAGATAACTACACCTTCTCTGTCACACTCTCACCCTCTCCCCAGTGCTCATTAGCACAGTGTTTAATGCTTCAGTTGCTACCCTCAGTCTGTTCAAAACTGTCCAGGCTGCCCATGCTGTGCCTCGTCATTCGACGTCAGCCTCTACACATTACTGAGTCCAAAACCACTTCCTCTTTTGGGGGTACAGTGCTTGTCACAATAGCATTTTATTGTTTTGTTGCTGTTATTGTTGTTTTTGTTTTGTTTTAATGCTTGTCCCATTATTTAAGCTTCTGGTGAAGAATAGTTTTTTAGGTGTTTATTACTGTGGATTTTAGGTGCCTAATGTTAAGGCACCAGAATCTATTTGTTTCTTGGCTTAGGAGTTAGCATATCTGAGTATTTAAAGTTAGAGATAGGTCCAGGAGATTAAACATCTAGAGATCAGTGAAACTGGCTGAAGTCAGGATATCAACTGAATTTCAGTCCCTCTGGAATGTCTAAAGAAAATTCTGTTTCTTTCTTCCATCAGCTTCTGAGTGAGGTCAGCCTTTTTTCTCTTGTAGCCATATCCTAAAGTCTGTATCTTTGGCTTCATCTAAATCTCTTGTAGTCACACATGATTGCATTTATGACCCAATCAGCTGATCCAAGACAATCTTTTATTTTATGGTCATTAGTGGAATCAACTCTACAAAGCTTTTCCCTACCCTTTCGCTGTGTTGAGAAGGGAGCAAGCGTCCTAACACATGCTGGGTAAATGTGTGCTATCACTAAGCAACACCCCTAATCCAGCAAAATGGTTTTATGCCATGTAAAACCCACAAGGGTTATGCTATTATGAAGATAGTATGTTTTGGTGGGTCAATCTTCTACATGCCTCATGTTTCCTCTTGCTTCCTGGCTTTGCCTATTCCAGATTCATATAGTGTTCTCTTTGTAACTAGCCTCTGGGTGACACTGCAGAACATCTAGCTGACTGAAAGAATTTCAGGCAGCAGAATGCATATTTAAATTTCAATTTTTGTTAAAGGACCTTTATTTTTTTGCTAATAGTAACTCTTTCAATATAGAGCCAGATGGTGACTGAACATACATACAGCCTGAGCTAGCATAAGTAAATTTTCCTCTTATGATTGCAAATTTTCTAAAAAAAAATCAGTGGCTATTCACTAATCTATAGTAAATTATGCAGAGATCTTCAATATATAGATTTTTGATAGTATAATCTGAAATCATGTCAAGGTATACAATGAAAACTACACAGAATTTTTCATTCTGTACAGTTGGATATTATCATATTCAAATTATACAAAAAGCAAAGGAAACAATTTTAACATTTCTCCCATTTGTTTCTGTCTCGGTGTTTGACTAAAATTCTTGTTCTCTTTTAGTAGATATTAAATCACTTTCTGAGCATCTCATACCTCTTCTGATCTACTGTTTGCAAGTCTTCAACACATTTTTTCAAATAGTTTATTTATTTTTATTTTATGTGCATTGGTGTTTCGAGTGCATATGAGTCCAAATGAAGGTGTCAGATCCCCTGGAACCGGAGCTCCAGATTGTCATCAACTTCCATGTGAATGCTAGGAATTGAACCTGGGCCCCTGGAAGAAGAGCAAGTGCTCTTAACCACCGAGTCATCTCTCCAGCAACATCCCCACTCCTTTCTTTTTAAATGTGTAGCCCAGGCTGACCTTGCACTTGTGATATTCCTGTCTCTGCCTCCTTCAGCAAATCCTACTGGTATGCACCACCACAACTGACCTCCTATATATTTTTCACATGATGAAAATTGTTTCTTTTTTCTTTTTATGTAATAGCAACAGACACTGCAAACACATTCTCCTATATTTCTGGAGGTTAGAAATATAAAATGGATTAGTAGGGCTACACTCCTGCAAACTGAAGTGGCAAATTTGTACCTTTGCTAGCTTTCAGGGGCAGCCTGCATTCATAGTACCATCCATCTGCCAGCTGGATACCATCCTTCAAACTTCCTCTCTCTCTGCTTGTTTTCACACTGCGCTATTTACTCTCACTCTCCCATCTTCCCCATAGAAATACTGCAATTATATTGTATAATGCAGTTAATATAGAATAAACTCCTCTCAAAATCATTAACCCAATTGTTCTTGGTAACATATTCCCTGTGTCTTAGGATTATGTATGTAAATATGTACAGCCTTGTTTAGGCTTCCATAAGGAGTTGGGTACTTTTTAGATACATGTCTTCACTTCTTTTGGAGAAATTCTGTTTCTCTGGACATAATATAATTGCAACATTTCTCCTTTCCCTTTTCTCTCTTCAAACCCTCTCATATATCCCTCATTGTTCTATTTAAAATTCATGCCTTCTTTTATATTATTGTTATTGCATACCTATATATGTATGCACACAAAAATTCCTAAGTATAGTCTGTTCAGCTGTGATGTGTCCTAGCACAAACAGGCAAAGATGCATTTAAATAAACATGGGAAGTATATTTAATTTTTTTGTTTTTATTTTGTGTTTTGTCTGCAGATATTTCTGCATCATGTGCATGCAATGCTTGAGGACATAAGAGGGTGTCGAATCCTCTGGAATTCAAATTACAGATGGGAATGAACTAGGAATTGACCCAGAGACTGAGCCATCTCTTCAGTCTCTGATAGATATGTTTGAAATTTGATGCAGGGCAAGAATTATCTATTAAGTGAGACCAGAGATGAAATATTCATCAATAAAAGCATAGTCACCTAACATAGTAAACATTTTCCTTAAGTTTTTGGTTTCTGTTTCAATGCTGTATGGTCACTATTACTTGTACTGTCTGCATGTACTGTCTCTGTTAGTTGAATGACAGAGCAAGGAAACTGGAGGAAGGCAGCATTCGAAACACATGGATCCACTTGCCCTGACTAAATTAAAGAGACATGAGTAATGAGCACAGACCGGGATCAAAGGAGGTCATGTACTGACTGGTCCTCAAATATCAGGGGGAGAAGGTGGTGGGTCTAACTTGGTGTGTATGAAATGATTCTGGGAATTTGGAAGAAAGATGGCATAAAATGTGTTCTTTGGCAGTCTGATGATATTGGCCAATTCATTTTACTTCTTCAAGCCTGAGCTCAGCTCATTGACCTCTAAAATTTTAACCTCTACTAAGTCTGAAGGATTAACCCTGGCAGTTACTGATGTTGTCTTTCTTGCTTAATCTTCCACACTGACAGAAATATTGGCTGTAGGTTCTGAGAGAATTTTTATTATCCAAAGAAAATTGCTAGTTCTCAGGAAGTGGCAGAGAAGTACTTATCAAGGCATCTTGCTTACAACAATAATAAGAAATGCCAGAAGAGAGGGGAAGTGATTTGAACAGTTAGGTTCTTGGTGTTCTGAGGTGGAGAGATGGGAGATGTTGTGAGAGCAGAGACTGCTCACATGATGGGAAATATCTACTTTCTAAACCTGTGAGACAACATTACAACATCTGTACAGATTTCCTTAACTTACATGACTATACTTAATGAAGAATATAAAATTACTGAAAAATCGTGAGTGATTTGGGGTTATTGAAATGCATTCCTTGGTGGCTATAGAAAAACTTACAGACTTAAACTGTGAAGGAAATCAGTCTGTGTTTAGAAAGTTCTAGAGCCTTCCTGCCTAACAGTTAAACCTGTTGTTTGTTATATTTCATGTATTCCTTTATTTAACTAGCCAGTGAATGTTTGATGACTAGACAAGCCATGGGTTGTGCTGACTATTGATTAAAAGACATTGAATTAAACATACGTCCTGTAATTGACCATTGCGGGGGTGGGTAGTGGTGGATAACCGAGTGAGTAGTCTCTGAAGTTCGCTGCTGGAATTTGATCTCCTGTCACCATTTGCATTGCCTTGAATGAGTTACTCTGACTTCATTTATGCCTGGAGCACAATGGTTTGAAGCAGGCTCCATGTAAAATACTTAAAATGGTCTGTTCTAGTTAGTTTTCTGTTGCTGTGACCAAAAAACAGCTTGGGAAGAAAGAGTTCATTTCACCTTAGAACTTCTAGGTGGCACTCCATCACTGAGGGAAATCAAAGTGATGTGGGATTCCCCTCTGTATGCTGTGAATACTATTGGTTAATAAAGAAACTGCCTTGTCCGTATAGCAGAGCAGAACAGAGCTACGTGGGGAAGGCTAAAGTTAATGCTGGGAGAAAGAAGGCAGAGTCAGTGAGACACCATGTAACAACCACTAGGAACAGGCATGGCGGAAACTTGCTGGTAAGTCACAGCCACATGATGATATATAGATTAATAGAAATGGGTTATGTGCTCAACTATGTTCATAGTAGCATTGTCTGTCAGAGCCAGAACCTCGAAACAACCTAAATGCTCCTTGACTGAAGAATGGATAAGGAAAATGTGGTACATTTACACAATGGAGTACTACACAGCAGAAAAAATAACATCTTGAAATTTTCAGGCCAATGGATGGAGCTAGAAAACATCATATTGAGTGAGGTAAACCAGACCCAGAAAGACAATTATCATTTGTCCTCACTTATAAGTGGTTTTTCAACATAAAGCAAAGAAAACTAGCCCACAAATCACAATCCCAGAGTGTAGTGATAGGGGAGAGCAGGCCCTGCTTCTCGTCCTGCCCCGCTCCCGCACAGCTAACTTATACCCGGAAATAACAACACACAAATTGTATTCAT
>LOEQ01005334.1:29812-43399 GCA_001685075.1 Bramus lutescens
AAAAAAAACCAAAAAAACAAGTGTAAGTTCTTTTCAACGGTATGCTCTTTCCCCTGTACACTGCTGAGAATGTTTAGGATAGGTGTCACACATGCCTTCTTTCTTAGAAGGGGCACAGAGTTTCATGGCGCCGAGGCTGAATTAGCTCAGGGATCTTAGATGTTCTATATAAGGTGGCCAGAGCTCCCCTTTGGGAGTGGTTTGCTAAGAGTTTTCCTCACGAATGGTCAATGGATTTTGCTAGATTAATTTTCTGTCCAGTTGATATGGTCCTGTGGTTTTCCTTCATTAGTTTTTGGTACTGGATTTTGCTCACTTGTTTTTTGAATGTTGACTCAGTTTTAAATACCTGGAATGAACCTTAATTGGTTGAATTGTATTATTCTTTTTAGCCATTTAGATTTGTTCAAACATTTGTTAAGGAATTTTTTCTATATTTAGTAGAGTTATTTGTATGTAGTTTTTTTTAGTGTAATGACTTTGTACAGCAGTGTTTTCTTCTCTTTCTTCCTCTTTTGCTTTTAATTTATTGTTAAATTTCTGTATGTTTTCATTGTACAAAATGATACTTGAAATAGGTATAGCTTGTGTCATAACTAAAGCTAATCAATGTTAATGTCTTCTTATAGATACATCTTTTTCAAATAAAAGTGCAAAAACTTCTTTTATCAATTTCCAACTATATAATCCATTGTCAGTAACTATAATCACCATTCTTTACAATGGAGCTGGTGAGCTTCCCTGCCATCTAATTGGCATATCATTTTATCTATTTATTCTTAGGTGATTAATTTTTTAAATTTTAGTACTTATTGAAAGTAGTTTTTTTATGCAATACATTGGATCATTGTTTCCCTTCCCCTAACTTCTATGTATCTTCTCATCCTCGCTCACCCAAATTCACACCCTTCCTTTCTCTCTCTCTAAATCAAAAGCAAACAAGCAACTAAAACAAAAATACAAAAACCAGCAAACAAGAATAGGATAAAACAAACATAAAGAAGAACAAAAGACAAAGCAAAAGAACCTCATACAGATGCAGAGACACACATATTCCCATGCTCAAAAATGCCATAAAAACACAAAAACTCAGAAACACTGCTATATAAGCAGAAGATCTCTAACTGGCGTCTTGGACTCTTTGAACAGTTCTTTCCAGCCCACCTACCCCAGCTCCACTAAACACCATCTACTCTCTGCTCCTCTTCTGCTTTGTGTACACGCCACATTTTCTTCACCTGCCATTTGACAGTAGATATGAAAACTGGACAGACTTAATATATCATCCACATGAGCACTGTTTTAGGGACATAGAGTAACGATACTTTTCAATGAGGTTGTGATTTTCATTCTCCTTGACTGCTGTTCTGTTTTTCTTTCTTTTTTTATTGTTGCATTTTTCCTGATTTACCCTTTATTTGCTTTTTTCTCATTGGTGTCTATGATAGAAGCTTTCTTAACCTACACCTTTGAATCCTTTGCTTTTTTGCCTCATAAGCACTTGCTTTTGCTGTATTCCATAAGTTTGGTACACTGGACATCCATTTGCATTACTTCTAAAGATTAATCATTTTTTCTTGGACTTCCTTTTAATCTACATGTAATTTATAAGCATGCAACTTAATTTCCAGATGTCTAGGCAAGGGGTGATGTAGGCTAGCAATCTTTATGTTATCTGCAAAAAGAAAATATGTGACTTATAATCTTTCATTTTTCTTGGTATGTGTATATATATGTGTGTGTGTTCATGTACACGAATGTGGATACACACATATGTGAGTGTTCATGAGGAAAGGTAGAAGTTGATGTAAAGTATCTTCTTCACCTTCTTCTCCACTTTAGTTTATGAGACAAAAATTTCTGAATCTGAAGTTCTGTTGCTGGTCAAACTGGCTGGTCAGTGGACTTTAGGGATTCATCTATTTCTGCACTCCCTCCCCCAGACTGGGAATATAGATGTGCACATTCAGTATGTATATATGTTTACAAAGAAAGTTTAAGTTCTTTTCAACTGAGTGCTCTCCTTCCCATTCTTTTTATACTTTATATAAACACACACACACACACACAAAGTGTGTATCTGTGTGTGAGAATGTGCATATGAAGGTAGGCAGAGGCTAGAAGACAATGTTAGGTTGCCTGGAACTGGATAAAGGCTATTGTAAGGCAGCTGTTGTGAGTGTGGGAACCAAATGCTGATCCTCTGCCAGAGTCATTCATATTTAATGTCTGAGCTATCTCTCTAGCACTCTTTCCTGTGTATTAAGATGAGCTTGTGATCTGGAATGTGTTCAGTCTTGTTGAATATGCCATGTGATCTTGAGAAGAATGTGTTTTCTGTTCTTAGAAGGAGCATTCTGGAAGCAGAAATTAAATCAAGTTGATGGATAGTGCTGTTCAGGTCAAGTGTGACCTTATTGATTTTCTGACTGCTCCACCTATCAGTTGCTGATGGGAGATGTTGAAATCTCTAACTGTAATAGCTGCATTGGTTCTTTTTTCTAAGTATTATACTTTCGTCCCACACAGTTTGATGCCCTTTGGTCAATGAAGGCAGATTTACAATTTTGATGTATTACAGAATCATTGACAGTAAATAGCCATGTGATGCTCCTTTTTATACTGATGATTTTCTGTGTTTAAAATGTGTCAGAAGTAAACACCTCAGCTCTCCTTTGATTGGTGCTAACATGGTGCATCTTCCTCCATTCCCTTGAATTTACCAAACTCTATCATGAATTTCTGGTAGATAGCCTTTAATTTAAGGAATAGAATTTTTCTCCATGTTGGTGTATTTAGAGCATTTACATCTCAAGTGGTTATTACCATTGTTTGGTTAATATAATGTTTGTTTGTAACTATTTTCTATCTATTTTATTCTTGAAGATTTTACTTCTTTTTCCGACTTCTTTGGTTTTAAGTAATCATTTTCTGTGAACATGGGTGTCTTTTTTTTCTCAGTATGTTGTTGACTCTTCTTCATGTTGAAAATGATTATTACCCTAAGTTAACAGGATACATTTTAAGAAGCTTATAATCTAATCTATTTTCCTTTGCCTGAGGGGAATCTCTTGACATTGCCTGTAGGGCCACTATATTGTAGTGAACATCAATCTTTTTTTGCACCTAAGGTCTTTCCTCCTTTTGCTTTTGAGGCATCATTTGGCTTGTTTTAGATCTCTAAATTAGTCTTTCTCTTCCTCCCACTCCCTCTCTTTCTCCTTCTTTTCCTCCTTCCTTCCTCCCCTCCCTCCCCTTCTCCCCTCTCATCTCAAAAATAAACATTTCACTTTGTTGTCTTGCTGTTTCTGTGATTTCTGAGAAGGAGGCAATGATCCTTACTCATTTCTTCCTGTTGGTCAGCTTTCCTTCCTCTAGTTAATTCCTGTAATATTTCTTTGAGGTTGGTTTTGTGCAGTTGAATATAATATGTGGGATATAGGCTTTCATTTGTAGGGCTGGGAGGGTACAGTCATTCTTGGTAATTTTGAACTCTTATTCATTATGTGCCATTAATTTTGGAGACTTATTTGCCATTATTCATCATTGCTTGAAATATTTCTTTTACTTTATTCCTCCTTTACATTCAAATATTCCAATTATGTCTGTGTTACACTTGTTAGAATTACCTTTCAACTCTCTGATGTTGTCTTTTTGCCATTAATTTTTCTCTTTGAAATTCCGTGTATAGTATTCCCATTAACCTGTGTTCACAAAGGCAACTATTTCTTGAGCTATATTGTATTATTGATGAACCCATCAAATACACTTTTGATATGTGTTAACATGATGTTGATTTCTATCCTTTTTATTTGTTTTTTTTAATTAGAATACACATCTTTTGTTTATTAACTGACTCGTATGTGTCAAAGTATCTATTTTTCTCTGTTAAAATCCTTAATATATTAATTGCCTATATACATTTCCTGTGAATCCAACATTCATGTCACATATGAATCTTTTTGTGATCTTTATAATTGAAACTTTTGGACTTCTATTCTATTTTACAGTTTTTTTGTTGAAAGTTGAGCACATACTCCATAAGAGGAATTGAAGAAGCTATATCCCAGGCAGTAGAGTTATGGTAGTCTGAATAAGAATAGGTATATTTCTTGTGTTTGCTGTAGCAATACAGATCAGGTCTACTCTGGTGTCCTCATTTGTGACTTTCTTTCTTAGTTTTAACTGCCCCGAGAGCTGTTCCTCAGAGAGAGTCTGTTTATTGTAACACTTTCAGGTGTAATCCTCTGCTGATATGATGGTTTTTGAAGGAGAAAGGATTCATTTGACTCTTCATTTAAATTTCAGTCTTAAGGTAGGTTTTGTTTCTTGTCTGTGATCTCCTTATGTTTCCACTTTCATAGTTCTTTCATTCCCAATTACGCCATAGAGCAAAGCTCTATGTGGTCAGATGGAGAGGACCGCACTGGCTTCATGATTCTGAGACAAGGCTACGCTTTCTTTTCCCCTGAGAGAAACATAGAAATTCTGTACTTGTTCACACTGCTCACACTTCCCTTATCCTGGTCAAAGTCATGTAAGACTCTTTCTTATAGCATCACCATGGAAGCTTGGTGAGGTCTGTGCTGTCAAACCCATGAAAGTCTATAACCCACGAGTACTAGTCAGCCATCAGCATCTAGATGTTCCACAAATTATTGTTCAGTATCCTCTGCTACTGGCATGTGTGTTTGAGGTTTGCCCAGAGTCCAGTGATGACTTTTCCTCTAAACTCTATTCACAAGTGGTTAAGTTCCTGTTTCCTATTCTTGCAACTTCTTCTTTCTGTGGGGATGGGAGTGATTCCTCCCTTGTTAGAGTTGATCTGGAAGTATGCCAGCCCTACTAAGAATTTTTATTTTACCTTGCTAGGTTGAATGATGGTGATTTTAGATGCTTATTATTATTGATGGAATGGTTCTCATATCCTTTGAATTAGGTTTTTAGTGGCATGTTTTGTTTCATTTTTCCTAAGTGTTGAGTCTACTAGTGGCATAGCTTGCATGTATTCTGGCAAAATACATATTCTGTATTTTATACATATATAAAGTGCATACAAAATTCTATGTATCCTGGTTAAAAAAAAATCTTATATCAGTGAAAATGTCCTGACCTATTTATCAGTTTTCAAATCTAATGTCTGGTGTTAAAGAAGTCTGAGCTATTCTTAGAGACCCTGTGAGAAAATTGAGGTCTTTCTATGTTAACAATCTGCAGAACATTCTTGCAATCCCTAAAATAATGTCAGTGTTCACTCTACAGGTTTTCTATATGGTACAATGCAAACACATAATCATTTAAAAAACCATATGAGGTTTTTGGAGGATTACATTTACTTTTTGAAAATACTTAAATGAGTGCTTTGTAAATGGTAAGAGGAAATTAAACTATGACTTGTTTTATCTTCATGTTATTGGCAAGAAATTTTTAAAAGTGAAAATGTGCTGCCATTTCCAGAATCAAATAATTACTCAAAGACTTAGTAATATAATGGGTTATAATCCATTCTTATCACACTATGAGGTAGTTTACATAACACTGTATTAGTATTTTAAAATAGCAATTCTAACCTACAATTTTCCTGATTGAAACATCTTGAATACATGATAGCAGTTCAAAGAATTTTTTGGTTTTTCATGCAGGCATGCACCTCTTTCATAAAAAGTTTACTAAATATGCTGTTTAGGCCATATTTGCTCAAATCCCACCAAAGCAAGCCCCCTTATGTCTCCCAGAGCCTGGGTGTGCTCACAGTAGGGAAGGATGTTGTCTAAGCCCAGCCACACAGCAGTGTAGCCCTTAATTAAATGATGCAGCAACATATGGGGATTAGCAAGGAGATTAAAAGACTAATAGAGCAGAACACAGTAATGCTGATGTAAAGGGAGAGGAGCTTCATGTTGGAAAACTGGAAAAAGCATGATAACCCATGACAGAATGCAAAAATCATACAAAAATAAAAAAAGAAAACAGGAGTGGTAAAGAGATCCCAAAAGGTCACTCAGCTTTTATCAGATTCTCTTCCGGCTTTTGGAACTTTTAGGGGAAGGTGAATCAAACCTTTGAAAAGGCTCAAGTGAGTAGGAAGACACAACTGTAATTGACAGGTTATCATATTATCTCATTCATTCACTCATTCAATTCTTCATTATGTTGGTCAATAATTATCAACTGATGCTGACCATGTGTTCCTGCTGTCCTAAACAGAGTTTAAGGAACATAAGAAGCATAGTTGCTGATCCTATGAAAACATTCTCAACTATAAGAAAGAGGCATTTTTTACATTAAATTATACTGAGTGTCTGTATAATTTCTCATGTTCTTTTAAATCCTGTAAGACATTATCTTTTCTCACAATGTAGCATTTTCTCAAATGACTAACGATGGCTCTTGTGTTTTATAATATCTCTTGCCTTCTAGACTATGTCACTTCATTTTACTATATGTCAGATTACATTTCCTTTGGATTCATAAAGAAGGCATTGAGTTCCCAGGTAGCATGAAAGACTGAAAGAGGACCTTTCCAACAGTTGCTTTTACTGTGTGCCAGACACGGTGCTATCCTATATATTCCAACTGTGGAATACAAGAGGACACAGGGCTTCAATGTGCAACAGCTTCTCTGTGTTCAGTCACCTGATTGTTCAAGTATCAAGAGCATGGTGTGCTCTTAAGCATACATGAAGAATGAAAGGTTCCCCTCCACTCTTCATGTCAATACCCTGACGTGTGTAAACTTCTTTTATACATGAAGATACGTAGATGGCTTACGGGCATTATTCTTACAATGCAAGTTGATAGCATCTATCCAGAATGAGTATGAAAAAACTACTACCACCATTATTTTTAGTGATGAAATTATTGTATACTGTTTATAATGATAGGTGGTAACATAGCTGTATCCAGATATTCAGATAACATCTCCAAGCTCTATTTTTCTTTGTATCATAGAGATTAGCTATCTTATCTGTTGATTTTTTTTTTAATAAAAACAACAAAAATTCTTTCACTACCATACTACCAGGGGCCACAAGCATGTCCAAAAGAACTAGCTTCAACCCTCCAAGTCACTCTTTTAGCATAGTCTTCGGGCTTTAAATTGTTTGTTGGATAGATGCATTCATGAAAATAATGTTACTAAATTTTACTGACTTTCAAAATTATTCTAGAAATGAGAGAAACATCATTGAACATACAACTTTTCTGGATGTACAAGAAATATAAACTAATCAAAATGTTCCAAAGAGTCAAAATCCAATTTTGTGATGTTTAGTTTTAAAAAAAAAGACAAAAACAGGGTTGTTTTCATTTGAATCTCATTTTCAGGGAAAAGCAAAACAAGAAACCATCTTCAGTATTGCTTGAGAAATGGATGAGGCTGAGAGCATCACTCCGTGGCTCAGCACTTACCTAGTCTGTAAAAGGCTCAATTTTCAAATTTCACCATTGTAAAAGAAGAAAAGGAAAAGAAGAAGGGAGATAAATTGATCAAGGCTGGGACATAAACTCTGGAGCAAATGACAAGGAAACGGCAATGTGGCTTTTGACTGGGGTAATCAGAAAGTAAATTATTTCAAATAACTCACGAGTGAGTATAATGCTCTTGATGTAGCAGATTCCATATGGTTTTCTTATCTAATGTGAGTATGACATGAACGTGAGATGTACCTGGTAGGTTCATACGTTTGAATACTTGCTTCTCGGTTGGTGGCATTGTTTTGTACGGATGTGAAACCTGGGGGGAAGTGGAGCCTCCCTGGAGGACATTGATGCTGTAGAGCCTGGATCTTGGTGGATGAATGTAAATGATTGCTCATCTCTCTCGCCACTGTTCCTTCCCTGCCTCAGTGGCCTCTTTCTTCTAAATGTGAGCTGAAGCAAACCTTTCTCCCCAGAGTTGCTTGTTTTCTGGCATTCTGTCAGGGCGATGAGAACATCTCTAAAACTACATGCTCTAAGCAGTGCTGAAAGCATAGTGAGGAAAAAGCAAAGACCCACTGAGCACCATGTCAGGAGTTCCTTTTAGGTTTGATTTTTTTTTTTTTGGTTTTGCTGTTTTGTTGTTGCTTATTTTTTAAGGGGTGGGTAATAAGCCTTAGTAATCGTCACACGAGCCCCTTTGAAGTGACACCCCTATTTCCTTATTTTGGATGATCTTGGATAAGAGGCCTATCAGGCAAAGAAAGGTGCCCCGGATTTCACAGCAAGCACAAAATCAACCTAAGTTTTGTCACCTGAGGTCAGAATGAATGCACGCAAAGCAGTGAAATATGGTGGGAAAATGCATTTTCATGTAGAGAAATTATAAACACTTTTATTATGCTATTGTTGTCCCAAGCAAAAGACAAGATGTTGAGTTATATAAGGGAATGGGAATTTCAGGCTACTGTCATACAAAGGCCAGGCATATTTGGGAAATTTTAGTGGTTTGCTACTCCTCATATGGAATGGATTAGGAGGAAAAGACAGAATGGAGTAAATGGTGTGATTCCTTTGCAGAATCTTTTTTTATGCCACACTAACAAAATGAAAGCAACATTCTTAGTCACTGCATTCTCACGTGATTTCAAAGTCAGATACACAAGGACCAGCTTTCCTCCTTCTTCCTCAGCCCTGTCCTCTCTCATTTAGAACCTCGTGAAGAGAGGAGAATGAAAACGCAAACCCAAAGAGGAATTATTGCGACCCACTGTATCACACCACAGCCCATTTACACCTGGTGCGATTTTCTATGTTCCTTGGAAGTAGTCACATTCCAGACTATTTGAAACAAATGAGACATTTATTAGTGTAACCTTTATTCTGGAGATGATTTAAACTATTTCAAAAGTAACCCAAAGAGAACAGTATTTCCCTTACACTTGAGTCTCCCCATGTCCCCCTCAGCCCACAAAACGCTTCAGTAATTTTAATGCTCTGGATGTCTCTTGATATACCTACATAAATAATCTATTGTTCAAAAGGTCACAAAGGTAGAAGACAACTTGGAAATGTCAGGGACGTAAGGGAATTGGTAATGTGGTGCCATACATTTGAGATGCTCATAACCCCTTATCTTTAGTAACAGGTAAGAACTGGAGGTGTGAGGAAGCTGACCTATGCATGAAAGTCTTTGGGTCTTCCAAGGTACAGAAAAATGACTAAAAGTGTATGGACTCTAACAGCCCAACCATTTTCCCCAGGACAAAAGCTATCAAGTGCCTAGCAGACATGGCATTTTCACTAACCTTCCTTGTCACTGTTCAAAAGGGATGAAACCTCATTAAAACATCCAGTCTCAAAGACTCAGTTCAGCTACAGATCTATTTCCCGTTAAAGGCCACCCTATGAACATGACCCTAAGAGTTCACTTGGAACTTTCAAACATTCCATAAATTTGCTGTTAATAGGAAGGTTGATAAATTCTCTTTCGTTTCAACTGCTGTTCAGAACTGTCATTTTTCTTTATAGATATCACTGTCCAGAGGAGGGATTTCTAAGATGTTAAATGTCACCACAGAGTTGCACAACCCAAATTATTTTTTGCATAGTACCTGGGTAACTGAAAAACTGTCCATAGATATATTAGTTAAAACTAAACAGATCATGGAACCCTCAAATACTGAGATGCATTGCAATCCTTTTATTTTTCAGGGTTGGTGGTGATGAAGGGCTTAAGGAGAGACTCCAAAAGATTAGAACCACAGACACTTTGCATAAATTCTGTGCTCTTTCAAAGAGGACAGGAATCCCAACTCCCCCACATTTCAACTTAATCACTTTCACATGAGAGCAGGAGAGCAGAAGGCTAAAGGTCCTCATGGCAGCCAATGGCTGTAAATAAGCAAACTTTTAACAGTGCAAAACTCCTATGCTGCCATCTGTTAGAAGAAATAGACATCAGAAAACAAAATATGCCCAACTATGAAACTGGAAAGACAAGCTTAGCACCACGGTAGAGAGCTCCATCTCCAACAAGTCAATGTGTATTTTTTGCTCAGTTCTCACACAGGTACAAATCCTTCTGATGAGTGCTTTGGCCAGAATGTTTTTTTTCCTCCTGGCATTTCCTATACCAACCATTTATTTCCTGAAGTAGTTAAAGATAATAAAGTGGTTAAAACATAATCAAAATCTCCTGGAATGTGTGTCAGTCCCATTGTGTCTGAAAGACGCTGTTTCTTTGGAGCTATCCACCAGCTGTGGCTCTTATCATCTTAAATTGGGTGGGTAGGGGGATGAGAAGGACCTGGGCAGAGGTGGAGAAGTAGAAAACACAATCAAAACATATTGTGGGAAAACTTTAAAGAATAAAAAGAAGGGCATCTAGAAAAAATGCCTTGGTCTATCTTTGTTATTCACAACTTCTAATAAATCTTCCCTATGAGTCATGATCATGAGTCTACTATCAGCCTCAAACAATTAAAGACAGCAGATTTCAAGAAGGGCAGGGCTCATTCTGACTTGCTTCTTTATCACACAACTATCAGCTATTGTTCAGTGGCGGAGGTAGCTGTACAGCCCACAGTGAGGACTGAGACTGGAGAAATTATCTAACTCTTGAGAGGGTCCAAGGCGTCAGGCAGTGAGGACACAGCTGAAGGAAATTCTCCATTTGGGACTTATGGAGTCCTGCAGTAGAGTGTTTTCCCATCAGGCATGAAGTACCACTTGATCCTTAGCAATGCAAATAAACAAACTAAGAGGAATACCCCTTTTAACAAGCAGGCAAAGCGCAAATTAAAACTCTGTCTCTGATCTCTTATTTTCATCCACCCATTTATAAACAGTCCAGAAAATTCTCTAGGAGAGAGGTAGACTATAAATCTCTCTATAAGAGCTTAAAATGTTTATAAAGGTGCAAAGAAACATGGAAGTGTGAAGTCCTGAGTGACTTTCCATTTTTAGACTAATAGATTTTTATCTAAAGCTTTCAATCAACAAGAAGAAAATAAAATAGGCCATGCTTGAGTTTCTTGTGAATCAATGAAGGCTCATGGCAGAAAACTCAAAGTCATCCTTGCCTATAAATGGTTAAAGAACTCTCAAGCAAGAGAGTGGAATTAGGTTCTAGTCAAGAAAGAAACATGTCCACCTTTCTAGCTTCTTGTCTTTTAAGTCATCCGCCTCATAAGTCCATGCCAGGCTTCCTGCTACCTCTGTCTATGCCTGCATCACTGTTTAAACACGTCTTCCCAGAGAAAGGTCTATGAGCAACCCTGGGACCAGCATGGACCCTGACAATTCTCTTACCATGATTTACATTTGCTTGCAAGGGACATCTGCCCATAAGTATTATTTTGTCCTATTTGGTTCTTTTACTGGACTCAAAGTTGAAGTAGGACAAGTCTGTGGATTATCTGTTAACTTTCCTGTTCTCAGCATATGGGAGAGGCCCTGGTCCTCAATTTTTTCTTTCTTTTCTTTTCTTTTTTTTTTTTTACTTTTGATTTTTGAGACAGGGTTTCTCTGTAGTTTTTGGTGCCTGTCCTGGAACTAGCTCTTGTAGACCAGGCTGGCCCCACACTCACAGAGATCCACCTGACTCTGCCTCCCGAGTGCTGGGATTAAAGGCATGCGCCACCACCGCCCAGCCGATTATTTTTTCTTAAATTAGTTAGTTGATTATTGTTTAACCACAAAGTATATGCAAATACAATAAAGTAGTATCTTCTGAGAAACATAATTGTTAGTTAAATCTAGGAGGTGTTGACTCATAAAGACTATTATATATATATTACTTACAGTAGTGTGCACCTAGAGTAACCTGGCGGGAATAAAAGGATTGAAGAGATTAGAGAGTAATAGAAAAGATAACTTTCCCGAGTGTTTAGTCCAGGGCCCACACCGAAGTAGAATCTGTATTATACAACTTGGCATTTGCAAACACCCTGTGATACAGGTGTTGCTGGTTACATGTAACTGATGTGGAATATGAGGCTCTGAGAAGGTACATAATATGCACAAGGTCAACCATTCATAGATGATGCATATTGAACTCAGAACTCTTCACCCTCTACCCTGTGTAGTACTGGTAGTCTGAATAACACTGATAACAGGAGCACGAAAAATTCCACCTTATTGCTACAAATCTGTCATTGGTTATCACCCCAACTTCACGTACTACATAGGCTAAAAAAGTAAAAAATACCAACACTGAGCAATAGAATGTACCATCCACACACAATAAGATACAATCCATATGACTGACTTGAGTTATGGTAAAAAGCAGGTTACACCTGAAACTCTTTTCTTCTATTGTTTTCAAGGAGGAGCTTGTATTTCTTAGCTAACTTCAAGGTTGGGAAAATTCAGGCCCTTGAGGAAGGCTTATCAGTTCCCACTATTTTTCTATACGTTATTCTCTCCTTTTACATTTTTTGACATGACTAGAAAAAGGCAAACTAGATGAGAGCACAGAGAGAGAAGGCTTTGTCAGAGTGAGAAGCAGCAAGTGCCTGTGTGTCCTAACATTAGCCAGGTTAGTAGCTTGGCTATTGAGTAGCAAGTCGAGCAGGACTCTCCTGTTTTCTATTATTGCTGAAAAACACCTGTATTGGGCAAATTAATGAACAATAAAGGATATGGGCTGTGAGATGGCTTAATAGGTAAAAGTAATTTTCACCAAGTCGTGCAAATATGATATTGACCCCCAGAATTCATGTGGTGGAAGATGACTGACCATCCCAAATTGTTCTTTGACCTGAACATGCGTGCTGTGGTATGTATACCTCTCCCACAACAAATAAAAAAGATCTCTTTAAATTTAAAACAAATAGAAGTTTACTTATTTTATAATTCTAGAGGCTAGGAAGGCCAAGGGCATGGTGATAATTTCTGGGAAAGGTCTTATTTTCGCATCACCTCACAGTAGTGAGAATCACATAGTGACCAGTATGAACAGACCAGAGAGAGCTCCTTATTATACTGAAGTAATCCCTAGACTATCCTACTAATTCATGAATGGACGGACCTACTTATTTGTGAGGATAGAACCCTTATGAGTCAGTCATTAAAGACCCCACCTCCCAATACTGTCAGAATGAGAAGCAAATTTCAGCTTGCATTTTGATGAGTACAAGCTATATTCTAGCCACAGCAATTGGTGAATAAGAAAGAAATCAAAGAGCTAGAGGTGTGGCAAGGAGAAATAAAGCCATGGGACCCTAATGTCCCCAGCTCAAAGTCCAGGTCTGAGGGATTGACTCCATGTGCCCGTATTGCTCAAAGAATTTGTGTTCTTTCTAGAATGGAACATGTGTGTCACCTTCTCCTCTTTAACATAGGTTAAGTTTGGGAATGTCTGCCAATAGGAGAAAAGTATCTAATTACCAAGAGAATAAACATTGTTTTTCCCTACACTATCAGTTGTAGGGGATAAAAAAATAAATGAATAATCAAATTTTCTTTAAAAGTAACAATAGTGCCACTGGGTGGCAGTGTCTTACACCTTTCACCCCAGCACTTGGGAGGCAGAGGTACACCGATCTCTGAGTTTGAAGCCAGCCTGGTCTACATAGTGAATTTCAGGATCGTAAGGACTACACAGAGAAACACTGCTTTAAAACAAAACAACAAAAACACAAATAAATAAATAAATAAATAAAT
>LOEQ01005334.1:61776-82203 GCA_001685075.1 Bramus lutescens
ATCTATCTATCTATCTATCTATCTATCATCTATCTATCATCTATCGTCTATGTATCTATCTATTTATCTATCTATCATCCATCTATCATTCACAAAGTAGCCACAGAAAAGGGAGGTTTTCTTGTGTGTGTGTGTGTGTGTAGTTATTTTAAGAGAGTGAATACAACCTTTTACAGAAATAGTCTTCTCTGATAAGTATATTTAGTTATTTACTATTACACTAATGTCCTTGACTTAGATGGTGAATTCATAGATATTAAATATTCATTTCAAGACATTTGCATGCAGTCTGTGTGCCATGTAGTACACATGCAGAATGTAAAAATCATTGAGTTTCATTCATGAATCTAAAACTCAAGGCATGGAATGATAGAAAGAACTAATTATCTTACACTTAATTCTTTAGAAGATGAACTACAGAAAGGAACGAGGAATCATTTTTCTTTTTTCAGAGTTTAAAGGAGTCAGCTGTGGTTGGGTGATCTGAGGAGGAACTGCAATGATACATAGTGAAGGACCCAGTAGGAAGGAAAATTATCAGGAGAGAAGAAAGAAAAAGGTCAGTAGGGATTAAGGTGATATTTATCTGCCAAATTAAAGCATATTACTAATTTAGTTGGGACACCAGATATGACGCAGACTGGTCCCAGGCAGACACCCATGTGTTCTTCTCTTTTCAAGGTCACCAGTGCTGATGCTGGCATCCTTGTGAAAGGCAAAACATACATGAATTCTAAATTACTTAATGCCACTGGAATGTACAACCCCAGAAACGTCATGGAAACCTCACCCATAGTAGCACAAAGGAGCAGAGAAGACAACTGTGTAAATGGTGCTCACCCAACAGACTTACATATGTTCAGTTTTTATGTAGGGATTTTTCAGTGTCTAGCAAATGTAGGAATTGTGTGATTTGACTCTTGTGATTTTTTTTTTCATCAAACACTCTTGTTCATCATCTACATTTCTGATATTCAGGTCAGCACAAAAAAAAACTGAAGCAGAGATACATGGCATTTTCCTGAGCAATCAAGCCTTTTGTGTTTTCTAAAACATGCATTTTTTAAGCTTCTGATGTATTTTTTTGGTCAGATTTCCCATGATGTACGCCACAGAAAAGTGAAGCCTTGAATACTCTCCCCATCTTGAAAAGCTTAGTGCAACCAGTTATTTAACTTTATTGGCATGCAGTCCACACGTCACCAAGTCATTTGAAATATAAAATCCAAAGATCTCTGATACATTCATAGCCTTGTGTAACCATCATCAAGATCATCGGTAGTTATTCTCCACTTTTATCCTACCACCATCAGCCCCCTGCCTTGAAAAATAAACCATATACTCTCTGGCTCTCTACATTGGTCTATTCTGGACATTTCATTAAATATAACAATGAGATGACTTCCTGTACTTCCTGGATCCTTTCACTTTGCTTGCTTCTATTCCATCCATGTTGTAGCATGTACAGTATATTGTTCTGCTTGGTAGTCTGTCTTTAGGTCTACCACATTTTACACATTCATTCATGTATGGATATTTTGGGTCATTTCTACTTTGGGAATATTATTACTAGTACTGTATGCAAATTTATTAGCAATAGTTGTGGGGTGTATCTTTCCAATTCTCCTCTGTATGCTTCTAGAAGTAGAAGAGTGATGTGATGTGGCAATTCTATGACTATCCTTCTGAGGAACTGCATGACTATTTTTCATTCTCGCTGACAGAGTATAAGACATCTAGCTTCTCTGTATCCTTGCCAGTTGCCATTACCTGTTCTCATTTAAACTGCCCCAGAGTGTAGTTAAGGGCATCTCCTTGTGTTTTGATTTGCATATCCCTCATGGTTAATGGGGTTTAGCTCATTCTCCATCACCAACTCCGTCTTTGCAGGGATATCTTTAATGCTTTTGCCCAGTTTAAATTGGTATATTTACCCTATTATGTGTGAATAGAAAGTATTCTATTTTCTAGTTCAATATAAGTTCCTTATCAAACATGGTTAATAAATATTTTCTCTCATCTGGAATAGTTCCCTAATTTTTGTTACCTCCTTCTAATTAAAATTTCTGCTAATAAAAGAATTTGTCTTGGTATCACTTCTCTTAAATGTATTGGGATCCACCTAAAGCCTATCTTATATTCTATTTTAGAGGACATCCCTTTAATTCAGAATGATATATTTCCTTCTGTTTTTGAGTGAACTGTTATGAAGGGCTAGTGGGTTTAGAACATTGCCCATGTCTTCTGTTGATCTTTCGCATCGCTGATGGGGAGAGTTAAGCCACCATTTAATGCAGCTGATTTCTGTACACTTTGAGGCTCTAATGTGAGTGCTTGCGCACTTTGTTTATAATCATCATGTTCTGATAGACTGAAAATTTTATCATTGAAAAATATTTCTGCATATTTCTAGCACATATTTGTAGCTCGATTAATAAAAACCCAGAGACAAAAGCTTGGATTCAACCTTAAGTTCAGAAAAGTAGAACAGCCAGTCCAGTGACTGTGACAGCTGCCTCCTCCTCTCTTCTACTCCTCTTTTGTGCTAGGATTAGAGGTGTGCACCACTACCACCCAGCTTCTATGGCAAACTAGTGTGACTACTGGGATTAGAGGTGTGCACCACTACCACCCAGTTTCTATGCCAAACTAGTGTGACTACTGGGATTAAAGGTGTGCACCACTACCACCCAGTTTCTATGGCAAACTAGTGTGACTACTGGGATTAGAGGTGTGCACCACTACCACCNGATTAAAGGTGTGTGTCACCACTGCCTGGTCTGTAAGGCTGATCAGTGTGGCTGCTTTACTCTTTGAATTTCACACAAGCTTTATTGATTAAAATGAAATATCACTGCACATATTTGTTTAAAATTTTGTTTACCGTTGGTGGCAGCCCTCCTATCTTTCTTAAGTTGTTCTTTAAATTTTAATTTTCTGCCATTGCAGTCACAAACCCATTTCTGTCTTTGAATCTAAAATAATAATGCATGTACCAGGGTATCATTATATCATGTATTTTTCAGTATGAAGTTCATTTACTACATACAGTTTAATGTTATTATAGACTAATGCTTTTCCTTCAATTAGTTTTTAGGGAGTATTTTATTTCAGCAAGTTCTTTACTTTTTCTTCAGGCATAAAAGAATAAACTTAATATTTATGTTAGATTAAGTTTAGGAATATATGTTAGCATTATTTTATATATATATCCATTCCTACTTATCCTCACTTTGTTCTTTAGTGTCAAGTGAAATATAATATATGCTGAAACCCAACATTACATTGCTTTACATAATACATCTGTTTAAAAAAATCTGAGAGAACAAATGAGAGAAAATATAATTTCATATTAACTTTACACACTATTTGTACTTCTTTTGATTTATTCTTGAGGATGTGAGTTGCCATCTGGTGTCATCTCCTCCCTTAATACAACTTTGCTGTCATTTTCCTTTGTGCTGTTATTGTCAAATATGTTACTTTCCTATTTATTATAAGCCTGGCAGAACAATTACATACTTACCATTGATTGAAATTGCTTTAAAATTAGTTACAGAAGAAGAGAAGAAATATGAATTTATATTCTTTTGTAATTACATTAATTATATTTCTAGCCTGCTTTTATTTTCATGAGGACTTGCAATACTATCTGAGGTGCCCATTTTCATCCCCAGAAGCTGTTACCATAAGCTATATTTTGTGTGAATGTCTAGTTTCTTTTTACTTTTTAAAGACAGTTCTGTTGGATACAATATTTGTTATGGGTTGCACATGTTATTGCATGCCTGAAATATATATCATAAGGAAGTTGAGGCAGGAACATCATGAGTTCCTGGCCAGCCTGGGTACATATTGAGAAACCCTTTCACAAGAAGAAATATAACACTAAAAACAATTGAAAAGAGGAAGAGGAGAGAGATGAGGAGGAGGGGGAATAGCCTTTGCGGAAAGGTGTTGACTCTGTCAGGCTTGTTCCCCCATAGTTTCTACTATTTTGGTGAGAAATCAGCTGCTCCTCATACTGTGTTTTGTTGAGATCAGTCTGAGCCTTGCAAAAAATTACTCCTTATACAACAACATTGGCTCTTAGGCTGTGAGGACTCCATTTTATAAGCAACATTTGATTCAGTTTTGTGTGCCTGTGTAGAGGCAGGATAACCCTGAGGTGCAGGGTCATCCTTTGCTTGTAGACATTGCTGCTTATCCAACACCAACCACCTGTGAAACTCACACCGGTAAGAAGCTCATTTTTAAGACTACACACCTATCATTGTGGACTTACAAAGTAGACTGAGAGCATAAAATCATAAGGTGGGTTACAATTGTATCAGGAAATCCAGACCTGAGAGCATATTGAATTGAGGAAGTAGTGTATCTCCTTAACCTGCATCCCGTAAAAAGGGAGAAGGTACAACACTGCTATAGTTGTTGTAATATGGATGCTAGTTAGTTTCTGGCTGCTTAGTCTCGAAATAATCACACAGAAACTGTATTATTTAAATCACTGCTTGGCCCATAAGCTCTAACTTCTTATTGGCTATCTCTTACATCTTAATTAACCCATCTCCATTAATCTGTGCATCACCACCAGGCCATGGCCTACCAGCAAAATTTCAGCATCTGTCTCTGGTGGCAGCTCCATGGCTTCATTCTGATTCTGCCTCCTTTCTCCCAGCATTCAGCTTAGTTTTCCCGCCTAGCTCTGTTGGCCTATAGCAGAGAGTGGAAAATCACTCTGTGTCTGTTGCAGTAAGGTCATGTTGAACTCTGTGGTCCTCTCTTTATCCATTTCACAGGTATTCTGTACATTTCAGGGAGTATGTATGTATCCATACATAGGTGTACTACTCTGATATAGAATAGATGATTTGAGATTTAATGTTAGTAATAAAATATGGAAAAATAAAACTGTCAACACCCAGTTATGAAGGAGAATTAGGATTACTTGGCAATCAATGTTAATCACAGCATGCAGTGAAAAATCCCTCATCACTATAGTGATAACTCCCACTCACCTCACATGGGACCTCCTTGTGTCAACAACAATATACCATCCAACAGAAA
This sequence comes from Bramus lutescens, assembly GCA_001685075.1. Taxonomy (NCBI): domain Eukaryota; kingdom Metazoa; phylum Chordata; class Mammalia; order Rodentia; family Cricetidae; genus Bramus; species Bramus lutescens. Next base: position 66,844 of record LOEQ01005334.1, read on the forward strand.
ATGCCCAATTTTCCTTGGGGCTCGGTTCAGCTTGATCTGAACTGTTATTGTGGACTGCCGGAATGGCTATCTGTCTGTCTGTCCATCTATCCATCCATCTATCCACCCATCCATCCATCCACCCATCCATCAATCCATCTATCAACTTGTCTCTCTAAACATGGTCTTGCACTTCACCTCTGCAACTTCTAAACCCAATTCAGCCCTGCCACCCAGCAGCCTGGCTCCCATTTCCAGCAGTTTTGCGACTGGGCATGTTACCCAACACTACAGAGACTCTGCAACTAGATCACTCTCTGTCTGCTGCAGTAAGTTCATGTTGAACTCTGTGAACTATGTGGTCCTCTCTTTAGCCATTTCACAGGTAATCTGTACATTCCAGGGTGTATGTATGTATCCATACATAGGTGTAATACTCTGATATAGAATAGTTGGTTTGAGATTTAGTGTTAGTAATAAAATATGGAAAAATAAAACTGTCTGTCAACACCCAGTTATGAAGGAGAATTAGGATTACTTGGCAAGTTGCAGCTAATAAATTCAGAATAGCTTCTGAATTTGGCATTAATACATTCTGACACTGATTTTCCACAAATATGTTCAACTATGTGTCTACAGCAGTGTGCATGCAACAACATTCCTTCTAGGCAATGATCTGTTTCCTCTGGCTGATTTTAAGATACTTTTTGTTTTCTGACATTTCTATCATGATATGTCTTTGTGTGTATCTCTTTGTGAGCATTAACAATTTGCCAGCAAATTCAAGGGAATGTTTCTCATCCGGTTTGAGAAGCCTTCATTCTGGGCTCTAGAGGTGGCTCCCTGGTTAAGAGCACTGCTTGCTCTTCCAGAAGAACCAACTTCCATTCTCTCTCTCTTTTTTAAACAATCTTATTTTACATGTCAATTGCAGTTCCCTTCCCCCCCTCCTCATACTCTTCCCATCTTCTCCTCTCCCTATGTCCTCCCTACTCCACTCACATCCACTTCTTTGAGAGGGTGAGGCCTTCCATGGGGAGTCAACAAAGCCTGTCATTTCACCTGAGCCAAGACCAAACATCCCCCCCTACATCTAGGCTGGCTACAAACAACCAGTCCCACGGAATCCAACACCCTCTTCTGGTTTCTGTGGGCATTGCATGCATGTGGTATAGATATACATGTAGACAAAACACCCATACACATAAAAAATAGTGAATTAACTTTTAAAAAGACACAGAAGCTAAGTGATGGTAGCGTATGCCTTTAATCCCAGCATTGGGGAGGCAGAGCCAGGAGGATCTCTGAGTTCAAGGCCAGCCTGGTCTACAAGAGCTAGTTCCAGGATAGCTAGGCTTGTTACACAGAGAAATCCTGTCTCAAAAAAAGCAAACAACAACAAAACAATAAATAAATAAACATAAAAAAACAAACACAAAGGCACTTTCAGCCACTCCTTGTAGTAATATTTCATTTGTCCATTTATATTTTAATAAATAAAGCTTTCCTGATGATCAGAGAGTAAAACACCACCCTAGTCAGTCTTACAAACTAAGCAATGGTGACACACACTTTTAGTCCCAGTAGCCACACTAGTTTGCCATAGAAACTGGGAGGTAGTGGTGCACATCCTTAATCCCAGCCCTAGAGAGGACTGTAAGATGAGAGGAAACAGCTCTCACTTACAGTCTCATTTTGAGATTCCTGGAAGCAGGATCTCCATTTCAGGTGGAAGCAGAAGTCATGGCTGGCTGTTTGTCTTTTGTGACCTCCAGGTTGAACCCCAATTTCTGTCTCTGAGTTTTTACTAATCGTGTTACAACTGCTCATTTGGCAGCTCTTTCCCTTCCTTTCTCCAGTCTTCTATTTCCATGAAGGATTTCTGTATTGCTCAAGCTTTGGCTGATGAAAGTCATTCTGAGAGTTAGTTTGAATTTCTTCATTTATGTCGGGTTCACAGAAATCTTCTTTTATAACTCCTATCTTTAAATTTACTGATTCCTGGTTTAATACCACTACTAAAACTTTTCTTTTTAGCTATGATGACTTTCAATAACCAAATGTATTTTTATCATCATTTTTTAAAATCTTAATTCATCTACATGAGGAGACATTGTCCTCATATTTACCTTCACGTTTTTGAACACAGTTTTGCGGAATTACTAGAATTTGTTCCTTAATTTGTTCTGCAACACTGCAGACTGAAGCAGGGCTTCAGGGACTCCATGCAGATGCTCTGCCCTGCTGCAGTCTCCACTAGAACATCTTTATAAGAGCTATGATGATAGTCTATGGGATTTTCCTGTCTGAGCTTTCTAGAAATCAGTTTGGTGGTTTTTCTCAAATCGGTATGTTGTCCTTTTGTGCCTTTGTATGTGTGATGGCTAGTACTCATTGTCAACTGGACAGGGCCTGGAACCATCTGGGAGATAAACCTCTGGCCATGCCTGTGAGGGATTAGCTTAATTCAGTTCATGGAGGAAAGAAGGTGCAGCCTCAAAGTAAGTAGCACTGTTCCAGGATTGAATTAAAAGGAAAAACCATGCATGTATGCACTCCTCTCTTCTCCTGACTGGTTGAATATGACCAGCTACTTCGAGCTGCTGCAGCCTCAACTCCCATCCTGCGATAGACTGTCTGCTTAACTGTGAACTGATATAGCCCCTTTATCCCTAAATTGTTTTTGTTGGGGCTAATCATCACAGCAACAGTGAGAGAATGTAGTACAATATATTTTGTGAAAAACATCATTTTATCTTCTATATTATTGCTACTCTATTTTATAAGTCTCCATTTTTGCTTATTTTATTTGCTCTGTGTCTCAGATGTACTATTATCATGGGACTATTTCTACTACAAAGTTCATCCTCTGATGTTCTCCTCAGTTGACTCAGCCTAGGTCATTGTCCCAGTCACTAAAAGAATGAAAGTTTTATCACCATTCCCTTTGACTCTCCCAGATTTCTCTGTTAAGCTCTCTGAGTCACAAAAAGCTGTTAACCTCTGCTAATTGCCAATTGACTGCTTTCCTTCTTTCACCAGGACAAATACTCCTAAGAACAGAAATTGTTTCCTAGTCCAACTCAGGAGAGGTCAGACTACTTTATAGAAGTCATATTTGAGTCCGTATTCGATAGCTGTTCTAAGGACGGCTTTTCTGTCTGTCACTCTTCTGTAATCTAGTTAATGTGCATTGGTTTTTTTTAGAGTTCCCATCTTTTGCTTCTTTATCTTGCATGCTTACCACAGCTATTTCAGTGGTATACTTAGGCTTGAAGTACACCACAGTTTGTTCCAGATAATGTCAGCTCTTTCGGAGACTTATCCTTACAGCGTTTAATATATAGTAATCTGAAGACCATTCTTAAGCCTTTTCCTACTTCTCACCACAGGTTTCATTAGTATAATCGTAAAGGGAAGGTAGTCTTTGGTCTTCTTGCCTTGCCTGTCCTGACATATAACCTCCAGCTTATAAGCGTGCTAGACACAAGACACTTGATGACACGTTAGTCTCGTCATATTATACCTAAGGTTATGCGTCCTCCTTTGAGAAAAGACTTGGTTTAAGAAGAGAAAACAGTGAGGAATCAAATGCTACTGTCTTCAAATATGAACACAGTAAAAAAAAAAAAGAGAGACATTTGTGTCCCCACCTTTGACTGTGAGACTATAGGAAGACCAGGGCTGCTTCATTATGCAAATCACTTTCCTTCTATTTAAATCTGAACCTCATGTCAGGACTGTAGTATGGAATTAGAGACTAGTAGGCATTCTTATGTGGTCCTTTTCTCAGTTTGGCTGCTCTGACTATATCTCTTTTCTCTGACTTTTAATTTTGTCTCTTTAATTGATATATTGAAGAGGTACGTTTAAAAATGTTTAAAAATCTCTGCCGGCTTGCGTCAGGCAGAAATGTCAGAGCAGTGGCCAGGGTGGTGGTAGCGGGCATTTGCTGGTGGGTCTCGGGCGGCAGTAAGTCCCCGGAAGGTGCAGAGTCCCAGCGGCGGGCAGGCGCGTGGGTGGGAGACACGTGGGCAGTCACATTACATGGAATAGAATTGGATATTTATTACTTAAAGGGGGGGAAGGAGAGGGGGAAGAGGGAAGAGAAGAAGAGAGACACACGTGCCAAGAGCGAGAACAGAGATTCAAGATGGCCGGGGAGGCAGGCAGGGTCACTGGGAGTGGGCATGGTTTGCCTCTTAAAGAGTCAAAAACCATAACATTCAAAAACCATAACAGGTACAGCCAAATCTAACTGATTCGGCTATCAAAATTCAGGCTTTAGGCCTAATAACTCTGACAGTAACTTGACACACAGCCTGAATCTTTCTGTAAGGTGCTAGAACCCTCAACTGAGAGGACCAGGGAGGATGGAATCCTGTATCCTTCTGTGCCTACCAAGTAGTCTTTGTTATGGAGAGCTGGGATAAGGTCTTGAACCAAATGGCCACAGACGTATTGTTAAAGAATTTGGTAGATTATCATTTCTTAAAACACTATTGTGTTAGTGTCAAACCCAGGATTCTAATCATGCTGTGTACCCATTTTACTATTGAGATATATCTTATGTCTTACTGAATTTTCTTTTTAATTGAAAGATAAACAATATATTTGATCATTTTTTCTTACCCTTCCTAGGTCCTCCCCATCTCCCTGCTCACTCAATTTTATGTACTTTTTCTCTCTATCATAATTTAAAAACAAACAACATGAAAAACAATAAAACCCACAAAAATGGAAATAAAAATAAACAAACAAGAGAATAAACTAAAGAAAAATGCCCAAACAAAGTAAAATGAGATAAAAAGTCTACAAATACACCATTCAATTCATTTTGTGTTGGACAACTCTTCCTGGGCTTGGAGCTGCTCATGAATTGAATTTAATAAACCCAGTGGGAGTTTATTGGAGAAAACTGAAATCTTTCTTTGTAACTGGGAGACAACTGCAGATATCTTCTTGGTTAGGAGTGGAACACATGTCTACTTCCCCTTCTTACTTCTGGGACCCAATCTGACTTGAATTTGCAAGGCTCTGCGGATATTGCTACAGTTCCTCTGAGTTTATATATGTATCAGTCTTCTTGTGTCTTTAGATGTTATTTCCTTAGATTCATTCAGTACCTCTGGCTCTACAGTCTTTCCACCTTCTCCACACAAATTCATGAGCCTTGAGGGGAGGGTTTGATGAAGACAGCCCATTTAATAATGAATGATCCAAAATCTCTCATTTATTCAGTTTGGTTCTCTGTGTTAGTTCCTATCTACTGCAGGAAGAAGCTTCTCTGATGATGCTTAATTGAGGCACTGATCTATGGGTATAGCAGTATGTCACTATAAGTCGTTTTATTGCTATATTTCTTTAGTCAGATAATAGTACTCAGTTTTACCCCTAAACCCATGACCTATCTAGTTTCAAGTCCTTGGCCACTTTATTAGTGCCAGGCGTGGGTTCCATCTCATGGAGTGCATCTTAAATACAGTTAGCAAGTGTTTGGTTACTCCCTTGATATTTGTACCACTATTAGTCCAGTCTATCTCACAGGCAGGTCACTGCTGTTGGTAGCCGTTTTTGTAGCTTGGAGACACTGATCATTACTTTTCTTCTCCAGCAGTGTGACGAGTGTCTTCGACTAGTTTATGAATGCTAGTAAGTAGGGGTAAAGTTCCGAGTTAGTGCCTTACTATATTTCCTAAATGAAATGCTTTTTAAATTGACTGTAAAGTGCTGGACGTTTTCCCCCCAACTTTGCATTTAGTTAGAATTTTTCAGCAGTTACAGCTGCTTCCTTATTGAAAACACCTGCATTGGCCCTTATGCTATCATTCTAGGGGTATCTTTCAAGTTCTCTTCTGAAAGGAATTTATCCAATCTGAAAGAAATTCTTTTATAACTTCGACTTTTAAAAAAGGGCCCTTCATTTATAAAAAGTGACTCCACAAAGTGCCCAATGTTCAGACCAACTCTCCTGAGCTCCTCTGTTACTGACATATGTTATTCTTTTGGACATTAATGATGTAGACAGTTGCTGAGAAATGACCTTAATAACTGGGATATGCTCAGTGACTATTTTGAAATTATCTTACTTCTCTACCTCCACAAATTCAAGTTAAGTAATATTACTTGACACTAGGGGTCATTCGGAGTTCTAATCAAGTACTTTATTATTACTCCTGTAGTAATGACACATGGCTTCTCCCAGCCTTCTAGAACTACCGTCAGTGCTAAGATGTAGCTTCTGTTTATCCTACTAACACATGAGTAATTAGAAACTCAAGGTCACAAGCAAGTAAATAATAGAGTGGAGAGCCGAGTCTCAGACCTACGGATTTCAATGCCCCTGTGTTTAATCGCCTCATTGTTTCACACTGCTCTAATTGTTAACCAGTGTTAGAAACATTCATTAAATATGGCATTTTTCAAAGTGTACTCCAGGATCCCTGAGGGTCCTCATTACTCTTTCCCAGAGGACTCATGAAACTATTTTATGTAAGCTATTTTCATAATTTGAGGACATTATTTGCCTTTTTCCCCCCTAATCTGATTCCCTAACCAAGGAAATAATACAGGGATGTTCTACAGGCTGCATCACTCTTCTGGGAGTGCTGACATGTTCACACAGATGTTTCTTGGCTTACAATAGAGTGTGCTAGTGGACTAATAGATAAAATCAATATATCTAGCCTGCTGAACATGCTAGCTTAGAGCACAATGCACCTTAGAGCACTGGATGCTTATCCTGCGATTGTGTTGCTAATATACCTTGCAAACTTGCAAAAGTAGGTGAATGTCCTGGGTGCTCATGATCCAGCTATCCTGGAGATGTAGCACAATAGAAACATTAAGAGAGACTCTGCATTAAAAACAAAAATGAGAGAAAGGACTCTGACCTCCGCAAGGCTGTCATGTCACGCATCTCCTTTCTCACTCACTCACACACAAATTAATAAGTAAAAATCAAAATAAATGAGACATTCACAGGATCAGAGTTTGTTGGGGGAATGGAATAAATAATGCATCATTAATTCCTTGTTGCAGGAAGAAGAGCAGTGAGACATAGCACTGTCAGAAACAGGAAGGTATCTAGCTGGTCATGTGAATCACCATGTACTAAAAAGGCTTTCATGAACTGGTAACCTTTGAGATTAACTTGAAAATGAGATCAAAATGCCTAAAATTGGTGAGAATATTGGGACAGTGAAATGTAATCTGGCTGTAGGTTTGAGGCATAATATAGATAAAGGGATACATAAATGCAAGGATGAGGATACTACATCAGTGTGCTGCCATCCAAGGTATAATGAACTTGCGACTTTCAGCAAATGTACTGGCAGAGGAACCATTTGAACCTCTACCATTTAGATTCTAAGCCAATGGCACACTTATGCACAGGTATTTTGCACTTAGCTACTGTGGGAGCTCCTTCTGCTCCTTCAGCCAATAGTCTTTAAGATACCAGCCCACTTGGGCATAGTCTCTTATACTGTAAATGCAGTTATAAAGGCTGTGCTCACGCTCTTGTTTCTGATTCTCACTTGAATATATGTTATGTTTATGTGAATAATGCTTAACTTTTCCACAATGAACAGTAAATTTTCCTGCATTAATCTTTGATGCTTCCATAAAGAACATAAGGCCCCATAACAATGGTTGATACAATGTCATGATGCTGATACTGCTACTATGAGACTGGTTTGGGGTACCAGCTGTGGAAATGGTGCACCTTCTTACAATATTCTGGCCAGAACTCCAAATAAGAATTTCAGAACAAACAAACAAACAAACCAAAAGACCCTATTGACTACTCAGAGACCCTTTGTAATTATACAAAACAGAAATCTTGAAAGTTAGTCATCATTTTACTTTTACAGAATCCCATAGAAAATACATCACCCCCATGACAGCACTAAGCAATTCTAGAAAGCAACATCCCCTCTCTAAAGTTTGTCCTCACAGTTAGAGACATCATTTAGGGGTTTATTATTACTTACATAGGGTTGGGTGTTGGGATAGAAGTTATGTTGGCCTAGAGATCTCAAAAAAGAAAGATTGAATGGGATAATAGGTAATTAAGTGTGAACTTATTTACACTAATAATAATAGTGAGTAATAGAGTGAATACTTGTGAGCTATTATTTATAGACAATTTACACTGGTATAGGTTCTTGTATATTGATATAAGTTTAAATTATATTTGTTATTTCTGTTGACAATATTTGTACACCTATGCAAAGTTATTAAGTCATATTGAATGCATGCATGTTTCTACCCCTGTTTAAGACATTTGATATATTAATACAGTTTTAGGATGTATTTATCATAATGCATTACATATTTCTACCTCTGATTAAGATATTTATATATTGCTTATATTTTGATGTTATTGTCATCTTTTACTGCATAGTTGTTTAAAGATTGTTTAATATTCTGATATGAAATCATAATTTTTAAGTTTCATAGGCATTAAGTATTATAGGTCAATAGTCATTCATGTTTGTTATACTTTTAGTCAGACTAATTAGGTTCTTTAGATACATAGAGATTGTATTCTGCATAGATAGGTAAAGTTCAACCACTTCAGAGATCTATAAAACATAATATTTAAATAATTTAGGATTCTGTTGATGTGACACATGATTGCTCCTGGCAGCACCAATCTATTCCCAAGAATGTTGAGCACAAAAGACACTCCACTTAGAGTTTGTCTCCTTCTTAGCACAATCGGCTTTTGGGCAAGAAACTGCCTATGCCTCAACCACTGACAAAGTACACGATGTCTGGATTGAACAAGCAGGATACAAGAAAGAAGACTGCCAAATCTTGCCAAGGCAGTGTAAGACAGTTTTGAAAAAAATTCCTGCCTCTGAAAATCATCTGTCAGTTACTCTAGGCCTTAGCAAATTTGGTTGCTTCAACATTGCAAATGAGACTCTGGGTAATTGCTCAGACAGCCAGTTGTCTCTATCATCTACTGCACATTTTGGAAGTTGCTTGATTGCACTTCCTGCCTATTCAAGTAATATTATCTTCCTTCTCAGGCCTTCAGTGGGGTTGAAGATTAGATAGTCATAATTACTGTCCTCTTATGATCTAGAAAAGCCATTTCCAATACAAGACTTAGACTCCTTAGGGTAGATTGTTTATTAAAGCATTTAGCATACATTCCTTGCTTAATATTCTTTATGCTGGTTGCAATTCTAATGTTATACTTGATATCTGTTCCTAGTGTATATGGTTTTATGTTGGGTTTGGAACTCTCTTATTTAAACAAAAGGGGGAGGTGCTGTGGGAGCGACTTCCATTCCTTCAACCAATAGCCTTTAAGATACCAGCCCACTTGGGCATGGTCTCATATTATAAATGCATCTGTAAAGCCTGCGTTCATTTATTGCTTCTGGCGCTCACTCCCAATGCCTAGATGCTGTTTCTGTTCCTCATTCGTGCAGAGGATTGTGATGTAGAACGGTGATCTGTAAGTCTCCCCTAAATAAGTAACCCTTTATTATACATAATTCTGAACTAGTGTGGGATTATTTTGTATCTTCTGCCATTACTTAGCAATGCATTTGAAGGCTTTTACCTCATCCTTTTATTCCTATAGTCTTTCAGACAAGCAAAATACCAAAAAAGGCAAGCTAGGTATTTCTCTGTAATTAGAGGAAAGCAGCTAAAGAAAGGTTTTCCCTTCTCTTTCTTCCTCTCTTCCCTTGCTCTCCCTCCTCTCTCTGAGGAGGAGCCAAAACTGTTGACAACTGAGAAAAGCCACATAGACGGATTTTTGATGCCAAGTTGGCATGAATCCCAGAGTCATGCATATTTCTTCCAAAGGAAGACTGATTCCCAGCTAAGAAACAACACTGAGTTAGAAGGAAAGGAAATATCCCATCCTGTGCAGACATTTGCATTTAATTCACTATTTTGTTTCATCCCACGATAACATCTGTACTTGCTGATAAAAGTAAGGAACTATTCCCCTAAGAAAGGAAAAACAAGAATCACCCATTTGCCTTTTTGAGGCTTAAAGTATGTGATTCTACAATTAGCACAGGCTCTGGTAAAACTAACTCACTGATTGAAAAGCAACCCTACTTACTTGCATACAAAGGAATGCTCTTTTGTCTGAAAGAGAAGCTAGAAATATAATGTGAGAATACATGGGAGTGCATGGATTTTGTTTATATTTGTATTGTTATCTATGGACATGAGTGAGGACAAATTATCTCAAAGAGTAACATCTCACTTGTAAAGGAAATCAGAAAAATATTACAGAGTGATTGGGCAATTTTTATAGACATCTACCAAAGAAAATTCTGGATCAGACAACATGGCTCTGAACCCACGCTGAACACACATAAACTAAACACTACTTGTTAGTTAACCTTAGCTGAGTGTCCAACATTCAATTTAGGTCACCCAGTACTGAAAGAACTGAAGGGCTAAGAACTTGAGCCAGGTCTGCTATTCAAATATATACTCTATCACAAAGTGCAATATTAACAGAAATATGTTGCTCACATGCATATATATATGCTATTTTCAGAAGATTATCTTGCTTATAGATGCTGAGATAGTAGTGTGTCTGCCTGCTCCTTACTTAAAAGCTCAGTGTTCAGAATATCTAAAGTAAAGATTGAGTTCATGCACTTCTACTTTTCAATTGTACATTACTCATGGATCTGTCTGGCCCTCAGTCTTCTGACTAGTAATCTAGGGATTATTTTAACTCCTCAGAAACATCGGTAACACTGTGGCTGCTCACTCTCACTGATAATGTAAGTAAAGAGAAGTGTGGCCTATGTTTTTGACTTGTGAGGAAGCGCTGAGGGAGGACACATAAGAGGGGTTGAATTCACTTTTTTCTTTTATTTTTGAGGTTATAATATAATTGTACCATGTCTCTCTTCCATTCCTCTACCCAGTCCTCTCATTTCCTACTCCTTGTTCTCTTTGGAACTCATACCCTGTTTCATCATTAGTTGTTGTTGTTGCCTATGTGTCTATGTATATGCAATGAAGTTTATGCCCTGGCAATGCTGAATATGCATGGGAAGCCTGCATATGCCAATTCTCTTGAACTTGTCCATATCGGCTTTCATGGTATAAGTTGGTGAGGACGACTGACCAGGTCTCTTCCTCAAGAGGGCACCAGATCATATTACAAATGGCGGTGAGCCACCATGTAGCTGCTGGGACTTGAACTCAGGACCTTTGGAAGAGCAGGCAGTGCTCTTAACCACTGAGTCACCTCTCCAGCTCTCTATGTATATGCATACATATCCATAAATTAAAATTATAACCTACTTACTCTGTATATTTCTAATTGCATGTATGTTTTCAGGTATTTGGTATTGGATAATTGATTGGTGTGCTTTTCCTGAGGAAGACTATTTCTCCCACTCTCAGCATTCCTTAGTTTTTTATGTAGGGTTGAGACTATGTGATATTTCCCCCAAAACACTTTGGCATCCATTGTTTTTGCTCTTGCTTAGCTCATGTTTAGGCAGTCTTGATGGTGGGACTTAATAAGTGTAGCTTCTGACATTACTAGGATACCAAGGCTCATAACAAACTCTCTATCCTCTGGTTTTTACAATTTCTCCACCCTTATCTGCAGTGTTCTCTGAGGCTTAAACTCAGGAATATTTTCAGATATATACATTTGGACTAGGCTCCACACTCTAAATTTTGGTTAACTGTATTTTCTATAATGGTCTCTGTTGCAAAGAGAATTTTCCTTGGTAAGAGGTGAGGATTACACTTCTCTGCTGGTATAAGGACAAATGTTTAGAGTATTATTAATGGCTTCACTATTCCTGAGTAGTTGGTTAGGCTTCCATCCAGGCATGATTTCCGTCTTGTTGAGCACATCTTATGTCTGATTAGAGAGCTGTTGGTTATCAACAAGGCCGTGGTTGCAAACTACTACTTCATCCTCAGAACTATCATACCATCCTGGTCATTGATGTGGTTCATAGGCATCATATTTGGGTAGGACTATTGGCTGCCTTCCTTCTTTTGATGCTTTTATGGTACCTTCTGGTGTCACAAAATCTAATCCTCATGGAAGAGGCATTTATGTTAGTTCTAGCTCAGGGACAAAATCCACTTTTGAAGCCTAACTATGAACAGATTTTAATCTGTTATATTTGCTATTCTGTTTCATATATGGTAAAATTTATAAGAAAACCTACTTTGTGTTTAGGGATAGGAAGAATTTCAAACAATGAAAATACTTATCCAACCCCATGTCAAACCCACCATAAAAGAAAAACCTTAAGTCAACTTCTCTCCTTGAACTCTCAAGACTGGGAAGGTTAGCTTGGACAACCTCATCTAGTGGCATACTTTGGGGGACATGTTTTTGAAAAACCCCATAGTAAGGAAGGCCATAGGGCCTTGAAAGACAATGACTGCCATAAATCAGTTTTCTCTGCCCTTTCTTATGAAATCTTCTCATGGGATTAAGGTTCTGGCTTTATGGAATCATTTAACCTCAATCCTATCCCAAAGACCCTGCATCCAAATACCATAATCTGGCTGTTCTCAGCCTCTTAATTCTTCACCATGGGAATCAAATATCAACATGATTTTAGGCAGTAACATTTATTGTTCCTTTGAAGTGTCTACAACAATAGTATTAATTATGCAATTAGAGATGAGAAAGCTGGTACTTATGAGAAATAATCAAGTTTTCCCAAATCACACAAGGTAGTAAATCACGGATCTGACTTCAGGGCCTGCAGTGATTAATCTTCATTGTGAACCTGTTGGGGCTTAGAATTGCCATGGAAACACACATCTGGGTGTGTCTATGAGGGTGCTTCCAGAAAGTCTTAAGGAACAGAGAAGAACATCCCCGCATTCTGTGGGCTGAGGCCCCAAAATAAACATAATAACAAAGTGAGCTGGACACTAGTATCATTTCCCTGCTTCCTAACTGAGGACTCAACATGAACAGCCACCTCAAGCTCCTGCTGCCACAGCATGTTACTGTTGTCACGTGACCCTTACTACGATGAACTGGACTCAAACTGTAAGCCCAAACAAACCCTCTACTGTCCCTCCTTCCTCCCTCCTCCTCTCTCTCCATCCTTCCCTCCCTTTCCTCCCTTATTCTTTAAACTGCTTTGGTCATGTGTTTTTATCACATCAAAAACGAAAGGAACTAATACAGAACTTCAGCTTACCCAGGACTCTACGCTGTTAAAAGGAATCGAGGAGATTCCTATAAAAATGCTTTAAATAAATGCATGAGGTAGTTGATGTCTAACAAATATGGGTCAGATCTTGGTAGAAAGTAGATGTTGGTGAGTATATCCTCCCCCCCATTGAAAGCAGAACATTCCCGACAATAAAGATTTGTGTGCTTTAATTACCTAATACTTGCAAATAGTCCATGCTTCACATATAAAACATATAACTTCCACCAGTCCATGGCAAGATCTTTATTTTCTAGTCTAATATCTTTCATGTAGTGATGTGGGATTCCCCTCTGTATGCTGTAAAAACCATTAGTAATGAACAAAGCTGCTTTGGGCCTATTGCAGCGCAGAGTGGGCAAGGTGGGAATTCCAAGCCGATAGAGCAAGAAGGAGTAGGTGGAGTCAGAGAGAAGCCATGTAGCCACTGCAGGAGACAGATGCCAGACAGAACCTTACCTGTAGGCCACAACCACGTGGCAATACACAGACTAATAGAAATGGATTAATTTAAGATGTAAGAGTTAACTAGGAATACACTAGAATTATTGGCCAAGCAGTGTTGCAATTAATATAGGTTTAGTGTGATTATTTCGGGTCTGGGTGGCCAGGAAATGAATAAGCAGTCTCTGACTACAATATTCTACTTGACTGCTAGAGGTTACTGGCTGACTATTGGCAGTCTCTGCCCTTTCTATCACCTGTTTTCAGTGTACCTAACCTGTATGTAGCACACTGTGTTTAGCACCAGCATATACTCCATTGCCTGAGACTAGATATGCCTCCTAGTAACTTGTGTGACAGAAAGCCTTCAAAGACACCCAGAATGCCTGCTAGTCTCTGACTCACTGCTTGATGCAAAGTTAAGTTCGTCCTAATCAGAGCATAGCATTTGACAGTTCCCTGAAAAAACAGGCGATCACTGCAGTTGCAAGCTTTGGGTTGCAGGGTTGGGTGACTGGAGAAAACTGTATTTTTTCATAAAAAAAATCATAATCACGACTGTTGATGCTATTTACCCTGAGTAACCTTTTCACTCTGGTTGTTGGTGGAGATGTACTCTACAAAGACATCTTCAGATCTGAATTTGCATGGTAGAGAATATTAAATATGTGACAGAATGCTCATCTGGTTAAAAACACTATTGTTGTAAACAAGGTAATAATAAAAAAAAATTATCCAAGGATCATTAAGTTTATACTCACAGAATCCTGGAATATTAGAATGTTCCTGTTAATATGCACAAAACTGCTGTTTCTGCCTTTTCTGTTTTACGGATGGAAGTAAGTTTACTTATAGTAAGAAAGCATTCCCAGAGGCTAACTAGTTTGTACACCATGTAGGAGCTGGTTCTCGTCACTGTCCCATGGAGAAGACTTTATTCCTACATCCTTTTTTACAATTTATTTGGTGAGGATACAAAATCCAGATGCACATATACTGCTTTGCTACTTGATGGCTAAGAACTGATTTGAACCCAGAACTTTATGGCTCACAGTTGGAGCTGTTCTTATTCATTTACAACTATCCTTAGACATCATCTGCTTGTTTCCTGCTAATGAAGAGATCTGAGTCCCAGAGCATTGTAACTCACCGAAGAAGGGAAGGCAGGAATCACAGAACTCATATTTTCTTGGCCACAGAAAAAGATTCCCACTTTATCTAGAGTAACAGTGAAGCATTAGTCCAAGAGCTGCAGTAGCCTCTTTCAAATTCTATTAAGTTGAGATCCCAAGCCGGGGAAGGACAGTTTGAATATTGTGTTCATGGGGAATCTGGAGCTTTGAAGAGAAGCTGGCATTTCTCAGTGCATGAGTCGATTACGCTTAGATCCATGGAAATACGATAATTAGCTCTCTTCTTCATCTCCCCTCTAGTTTCTTCCCTAATAATCCCCTTGCTTTTCCATGGGAAAAGACAGCTGTTCATTGTGAGCTAATCCCATGTCACGTTTAGCCAGTGTTCCTCAGTACTTCAAACACAGTTCTGCAAGGATTGGTTCGCCCGTCTGTACTTCTCACTAGACTGCAAGTATAACTTGAGGGTGAGAGAAGTATTGTGCTTCCTTTGAAACCTGTTTCTCAGATAACAGGCACTTATGGCATCTATAATGACTGTGCAGATGAGTGGCTGTCGCTGAATTATCACTTGCTGTGAGCGCTCTCACCTCTTTCGCGGC
>LOEQ01005334.1:91888-104069 GCA_001685075.1 Bramus lutescens
CTCTCTCTCTAGCCTCTGACTCTATCTTTCTCTCTGTGTCTCTGTCTCTGATTCTCTCTCTGTCAATTAATTTAAAAGTAGAATCTTGAAAATTTTCCCTTATTTATTAACATAATCATTTTTTCTCAGCCTTAGCTACTTATTCCTTAAGAATTCTAGCTGGTAAAAGGCAAAATAATATATTTTGAATAAAAAGAAAAAATAATTCTATCTGGGCAGTAGTAGCTCATGCATTTAATCCCAGCACTTTGGAGGCAGAGGTAGGTGGATCTCAAGGCCAACCTGGTCTACTCTGTGGGTTCCAGGATATCTAGGGCTTCACGGAGAAACCCTGTTTCAAAAAACAAAAACAAACAAGCAAAAAATCTATACTTTTAATTTATTTTGCATATTTAGCAAAATCCAAAATCTTAAGCTACAAGTTTCTTCTATTGCAAAAATTTACCAAGGAGAGGAATTATATGGCATTTTTAATAATGAAAGATTAAATTTGGATCAGCATATTAAATACTGGTAAGAAGTAAATTTTCTGAAATACGTCTACAGATGCAAAGCCATCCAGTCAGAGCCTTCTTTGGAGTTATCAATAGTCAATTCTTAAAATTTATATGAGAAAGTAAAGGAACTTAGAAGATCAAAGCAGCTTGAAAAGAATATTGAAGTTGGAAAAGTCAGCAATCTGATTTCAACACATAATAAGCATTGAAATCGAGATAATGTAGTATTGGCTAAACAATAAACATGTAGAACTATAGAGAACCAAGAAATTGACATGTACAAATTTAGTTAATTGGATTTTCTCTATAAATAAGGTCTTTCCATGCAGAAGAGCACATATCTTCTGCTTTATTTAAATAAAGTTTTACAACTCTCAAATTGAATCCATAGTTGATAAAAATTGGACTATTGTTCCTTCTGGAATCACTGAAGTGAAGACTGAAGGGGTGCAAAGAACATGTGGGGTGATATCAAAATTTCATTTTATAGAGTAAAAGTCTGAACTATGCAACTGGATGCATACCGAAATTTAGTAAAAGTGTAATAAGATTTGTATGTCTTATTATACTTAAGTTTTACAGCAAACAAAAGTTTAAACTGAAAAATTATAATTTAAAGATCTATCAAAATAATCTAAAAGGGTTATTTGAAAATATAAAAATATTGCTAAACACTTAGGCAGAATGAACAATGATTTGGGGGGCAGAAGGCCAAGACTGCACCTGTTTAGAAGACAATATTGATTCCTCTTGATTTTTTTTCCAGTTAGAGATTTCATACAGAGGAGTGATATATAAAGAAATAAAGAAGGTCCATAGAATACCAACAAAAAGATTAAAGGGATAGAAAATAGTCCCCGTGAGGAAAGATAAAAGGAGCTTGGGTTATTTTGTGTAATTTTCAGAACAGAAGTTGAGAGATTGCTTAACAGCCATCTGTGCCATTTATAAAGGAAATGTACTGTGTTCATGGAGACCCCAGAAACTAGTGGGGTTTTGAGCTCATCTAATTCAGCTCCCCCCACCTTTTTTTTTTAAACAGGGACAACACTAGTGCCCAGGAAAAGAGGAAATAATGTGCTAAATATTGTGTGGCTTGTTAATGATTAAGTTTGAGTGCAGGATTCAGAATGAACAGAAATCTTCATATACAGATAAAACAGTATATATGGTTACAGCACAAGACTCTGTGAAAGCCCAAGAAAATATTAACTTGTCAATACGAAAATATGAAATCTATGAGAACAATTTGTCCTGACAGTTCTTTGCTCATGTACCCATGTTTCTAGAGTCCACGTCATCTCCTGGCTGTCTTACAAACTTACAAGCTTCCAGCCCTGAATAATGCTTCTGCCCGGGATAAATAGACTAATCAGATTCTACTTACCCTTGTTGGGGGTTTATGCTGTCTAGGGATCCTAACAATCCTGCTGCCCTTAGATATATTGGCTGGTTCAAGCTGTGGTTCATTTAGAAGAAAAATAAACATCTTGTTTTAGAATCAAAAACATGTTGATACTAATACACTGTAGGGCATCATCATGAAGTCAGGGCTTCTAAAGTTACTGTCCAGCCATGAGGAAAACCTTTTTTGATAAGGTAACTGAACAACTGAAGGAAGTCAGTCGAGAGTTAATAAAGCACAACTTTGACCACATGACACGTAAACTCACTAGCCAGTCAAGACATATATCCACCAAATTCCCTATAAAATTGACTATTTTTCATCGTCTTCTCTGGATATTTACAATTAAAAGTATTTAAAGTAATGTCATCCAGAAGAAATATTTGTTTAGAAAGATAGATGGCTAGGAATTATTTATCTTTAACTACAATTACTGGAATAGATAATGTTTGATGTAAAATGTTGGGCAGTTTGTGCATATTATTGTGTCTGATATTAAGAACTTACAGAGGTAAGCAATATTCTTAGCTTCCTTTTCCAAATAAGAATAGCGATTTCTATTTAAAGTCACAATGGGGCAGCATTGTGCTCTATTTAAGTTCAAAGTCACAGTTTGGGCCAGATATGTCTGATCCTAGAGTCATGGCTGTGAACATGGCTGCAAATGTGCACTAATGCAGGTATGTATGGGGTGAAGTGGTGTCTTTCTGACTAATTGGCAGTCCTTTAATTGTCCTTTTAAAGGCAGGAGAGAGGGAAGAACCAAGCCCAAACAGCCTTAGAGCCTTCAAGTTTCTTAGGCCCCTTTATTTCATTCAAAAGAAAGAGGAGTGGTAATGAGACCATACCCAGTTAAAGGAAATGTTTTCCTTTCATGTTGAAGAGATTTCCCATCACCTCGCCTGGAGATAAAATATGTTCCCCAGGCTTTAAAAGTCTAGGGGAGCTTATGAAGATGTTAATCCACATATGTGACACTGCTTCCGGCCAGCCTACCCCAGGTTCTCCTCCATCCTCATGAGCCGGCAGCTCTTCAATAGCCAAAGTAGCCTCTTGATGAGATGCCTGGTTAGTTTTGCACTAAACACACCCATATGGAGAGAAGAAAAAAAATCCTGGTCTTCCCAGCATGCAAAGCAGATGGGAGCTTCATTTTAAAAAAAATCAAAAAAGCAACACTCAAGGAGACATCAACTGACTTGATGTAGGATTTCCCTCTGTATGCTGTGAATACCATTGGTTAATTAAAAAAAAAACTGTCTTGGGCCTGCAAAGGGGATAGACATAGTCAGGGAAAACTAAACTGAATGCTGGGAGGAAGAAGGCAGTATCAGAGAGAGGCATTGGAGCTGCCACCTGGGACAGATGTGCTGAAACTTTGCTAGTAGGCCACGACTTTGTGGTGATGGAGATGGGTTAAATTAAGATGTAAGAGTTAGCCAATAAGAAGTTAGAGCTAAGGGGCCAAGCAATGATATAATTAATACAATTTCTGTATGATTATTTTTGATCTGACTAAATGATTCGCAGTCAACAGAATTCTGGGTAATCACCTTGCATTTTGCAATTTCAACTATCTGAAATTTTCAGTTTTTGGTTTTGACTTATCATACATATTTCAGTATTTAACAACAACAATTAGCAAATTTTACACAACATAACCATTAGCTATTATGTGAATTAAAAGCTACTCTTTTAAAGTTAGATACCCTGGCTCATTTCTTAATTCCAATACTTAGCAGTTTGCAAGTGCTCAGCCAGCCAGGGTTTCAGATCAAGTCTCAAACAAAACAACAACAAAAAGAAAAGCCAAAAGAAAAGTAGTATCATTCAAATCATTTAAAAGTGTTTTTTAATATGGACCTCATATTTTTCTTTCTTTTTTAAAATTATAACAGATTTTTTTCATTTCTCAACTTAATTGTGGCAGAAAAAGTAATATAAATTTAATAGAAATCATGGCTTGAAGTTTTGTACTTTTCTATACTAATTAATACACAATGGTCTGCTTGCTTGGGATCCTGAGCAAATGAGTTTGGCTTGCAATTCCTGTGGTACCATGATGGGAAACACAATGTTTTCCAGTGTTCTGTGGTGCTCTGTGATGGTATGTGGCAAGTGAGGAATATGTTGTGACTGGAATGCAAATGTGCATCTTGGGTTATGTGTCAAAGCCTAGGTCCTTCAGCTGGGAATGCTATTTCTGGAGCTTCTGGAAACTTCAGTAACGGAAAGAAGCAGATCACTAGAGGCTGGTCCACAGACAGAGCTGTCTTGTCCTTAGCTCCCTCTTCTTTCCCAAGCCTTCTGCCTGGCTGCCATTAGAGCAGATGTTCTGCTTGACCACACCCTCTGCTCCAGGATTCAGTGAACCCTCTGAAACTGTGAGACAGAAACAAATTGTTCTTTCCCATTAGATGGTTTTTGTTTGGTATTTTGTCAGAGCTATAAAAAAAGTAATTAAAGCATGATGGTGTTAAAATTTTGTTGGGTTTTGGAGGTATAACGGCATCATAAATCCAGCATCTCTATATTTATGATAAGTAGTATGGTGACCACACACACACACAAGCAAACACACACATATACAGTTTTAGGGTAGTTTTCATACACATTACCTCAAATGTTCATCATTTCTTTGTGATGAAAATATTAAGATCTAGAATTCTTTTTCAGTTCTGTTGGAGTATTATTACAATATTGCACAGTAGAATACCAGAACTTAATCTTCTTCGAACTGAATCTTTGTACCTATTGAACAAGATCCCCTGACCCAGTGCTTCCTTCACATCCCAATCTCTAGTAAGGAGCATTCTATTCTGATCCTGTAAATTGGATATCTTTATAATCCATATAAAAGCATCATGATCAGAAACGCATGATAAGAATGCATACGTCTTGAGTTTATGAGGCTATAAAAATTACATAAATCCTCAATTTGCAGTTGTCCTTGGCCTAGATTCTTAAAAGCACATTTTAACTAGTATCATTAGTATTAGGCAGCTGCAATTGATACTGTTTTTCCTGCTGTTGTTGTTAGTAATGGTCATTTGTGACTCAAAGAGTTGAGAGACCCAGAAGAAGTAAACTAAAGGATAGAACGTGAACATTCTGCCTGACTTGCATGGGAGAAGCTGCTCCTGTCAATAGGAGAATAAGCCATATTCAATTTTCTAAATTACTGGTTTGGCTGGGTCCATGCCAGGCCAACTGTGAAGTGCTCAAAGGGTACTGAATTCTTTTAAATTCAAGACCTATAGCCATAGCTTGAAAGCAGTTGCAGAACACTCTACAAGAATTTCCTGAAGGAAGGTGTTACTTTTACTTTGTCACAATACAGTATTCTTCAGAAGTACGGATGTTCCTCTGTGCATATGCTTGCAACACAGGAAAGTATTTGTACACACCAAAGTATGAATGAATTAATACAACAAGCATACTCAGCAGTTCTTGCTGCATTCTGGCTCGCAATAGGGATCAGCAGAGTTAAGAGGCCAGATGGAGAGTGTCTGCAGTCAAGGAGGAGAGTCAACTCTCAGCTACATACTTGGTATGGCTAGATGCTTTTTAAAATTTAAAGTGATTGAAGTTTCCTCTAAAATCACTTTAGCTTTAAAGATGATTACTTGTATAAATTATTTTTAATGGAGGAGGGTGGAAAGGGTAGATTTGGGTGACTAATGCACGCCTCTTTTCAATCCAATTTCTATCTCAAAGTAAAATTTAATTTAAGTTCTTGAGGTCTTCAGTGTTAATGAGTTATTTATTCCTTTTTCTTATAAAAATTAGCATTTTAGCATAATTAAAGTTGATGATAATCTCATTTACATAATTACAATGTATAGCTTTAGGAAAATATATTCAAAATATTATGTGTATTTGGGTGCATGTGGACTGTGCATTTTCTTTTCCTGGTGGGAAATAGAAGAAAGTGGTGTGGGAGAATTGTCTGTATTCTGTCAATCATGTTTTAAATGAACGCTGATTGGCCAGGTAGGAAGTATAGGTGGGAAAACCAGACAGGAAGTAGAAATGATGCAATGAGAACAGGAGAATTCTGGGAAGGAGGAAGTTGATTCCTTGCACTCCTGCCCAGACCATCGAAGCAACAGGATGTGATCTGCCCCCACAGAAAAATGTACTGAGCCACATGGCTAACGTAGATCAGAACAATGGGTTAATATAAGCTACAGGAGCTAACAAGTAGCCTGACCTAAAGGGCCAATCAGCTTTATCACTTATAGAGATCTCTGTGTGATTTTCTGTGGGGCTAAATAGCTATGGGCACCAGGCAGGACAGTAAACCCCAACAAGCAGCCCCTCATGTTACAAGAAAGAAATAGAGAAATGTTTCAAAGGGAGATTTTTCATTTCCTAGTATCTTTCAGCTTCCAGTTACATGTCTCTTTATCCATAAGATGGATGATGTTTAACCTTATGACCGTTCATGTCCTTGTCTTCTGGGCGTGTACTCTCTTACCTGTTTAACAGGGCTGTGGAGTTCATGAGACCAGGCTAAAGCTGATGAACTAAGGCACAGAATACTATACAATAATATTTATAATTCCTCCAGACAATTGGTAGGGAAAGGTAAATGGCATGTATATGACTTTGCTTAGTGTGTTAACTCATGTACATTTTTGTATGTACACAGAAATGTTCATATGTATGTGTATGCACGCAGGCACAGGACTCTTCTCTGAGTCTATTAGCTCATCATTTTCATGAGCCCCACAGTGTGGTTTGTCTGTAAAAGCAGAATGCTGAGCTCAGGGGCTGGCCTTCCACGAGGCATCAGTGAATAGGGACTATTGTTTTTGGTAAAATTGCTGTTATTGTTGAACAAAGAACCTAAGGAAACTGCATCTCTGCCCATCATTCTTCATTCTTACAATTTTGATTCTTGAAGGCATTGGGTTCCAGGACAGCTTCTGAATAAGGCTCAAAAACAAGTGAGTGAGCATCCCACAATGAGTGAATTGTAAGATACACGGCATAGAAGATAAATAATTAAGCCCTTTATCAAATGTAAAATGTAAGCATCAAAGGAAGCGTGAGCACTTAATATTAGCTGAAATGCCAGAGAGCGATTAAACCAGTTAACCTGTATATAATGGTTCAGGTACATAATCTGGTCTCTGTGAGGGCTTTGCCAAAACACATCACATAATTTCCAAATAAATGAGTCTGAAACATTTGTATCCCTCTGAGGAAGTCCTAGCCCCCAATTTTTGCATATCAACTAACAAGTTTCTAAATTATCGCCAGACATTTATTTCAATACCACAAATATATTAGGAAACAGAAAGTTTGATGCTAAATGACACCACTATCTAAACCCCATAGTTTTCTGGTTCAAATATTTCCCTATTTTCACTACCCTTCAAAGTCCATGTCTCCTGACTTGGACCATGTGTTGAGACGTGATCATGTATTTCAAAGGTGTATAGTTGAGGGTTTGAGCCTCTCCTTTCCTACCTACTGGCTGTGTGATCCTGAATTAGTTACTTAACCCGATGGTCTCCATCTGTAATACTAGGATAATGGCTCCATATCACAGGCTTCCACAAGGATTAAATTTAATCATGAGTGTCAAGTCCTTGCCACATAATATGTGTCAATAAATGGTGGTTTTTATCCTTTCTAAGCCTCTGTAATGCTAAGTTCAAACATGGTATCATGAGTAACTAAAGTTTACCCTGAAGTTTCCATCACTGCCATTCTGAAAATCATTGGGGGCACAAAAGAAAAAAAATAATAAAATTATTTATTGTATAAGCTTTATTATTTTTATTTGCCTCCTAGTAAGGGTCAAGTTTTGGGCCACTTAAGGAATAATTTGAAATCTTGATATTGATTGCTCATTGTTTTATTTTTCTCATTTTGATCAATGCTACTCTTTAGAGCGGCCCAGTAGCTTAGCTTTAAACATTGGACAAACATTCCCTCTCTGCAAGCTATTCTGTTCACACAAGCCCATCAGAAGAGCTCAGCACTTGCTATCATTTTCCTTAATGAAAAGAACTGAGATGCAGCCCATTGAAGTTACAGGGAAAACACGATTTTATGCATGAAGGGTTTTCAATCCTTCATGTCCTGAAGGTGATTTTGTAATGACAATTCTTCTGGAAACATTTGCCTACTTTCTGTTATGTTTAACGTTTCCAATCAAAATGATCAGCTCTGATCATATTAGCATGCATGAAGGGCCTGTTGATAAGCCATTAAAGCTTTTATTCATTTATTTACATAAAACTATCATGTCATTAGACACACATGTTTCACTTATGGATGTCATTCTGTTGGCACAACTTTATATGATAAAATTTTAGTGTAAAGTCTTCAACTATTGCATTTTGAATAGCGTATAATGTCATCTTTCAAGGAACATTTCATTTCTTTCTTTTTAGATAGACTAACTTTCTTAGTCTTTCTGAGCACTATAATAAAATATCATGAACTGGGCATTTTGCACATAGCAGAAACTTACTTGGCAGATTTTCAAAGCAGAAATTCAAGGTCAAAGCTCAGGAGAATTCATTACTAGGAGACTGCTCGCTTCCTGCCTCATAGGCAGAAGCTTGCTGTTGCACCTTCATTGGCCTCCTTTGCAAGGTCACTAGCAGCATTCCTGTGGCTCCTCAGACATGATCAAATTGTTTTCCAAATTCACACTCTTCTACTCCAGGAGGTTTGGGTCATGTGAATTTAAAAGGGACATAATCCTTCACATAGTATTTACCCTGTAGAGCCCCAGAATGTTTACATAAAAAATATCAGGCACTTGTGGCTTTCATTTCATCTTCAGGAATGTATTTTGATTGCTGCAAAGTGACATGATTAATAAAGATTAGAATATAATCTATAGCCCAAGTGTTTGGAATATATTCAGTGGAAAACAAAATATTTGTCTAATTTCTTTTCTTTATACTTTCTCTCTCCCCCTATAAAAGTGTCACCAATGAAAAATAAATAGGAAAGAGAAATGTTCTATCAGACTAAGAAACCCTGACATAAGAATATACTAACCCCATTTAATTACAGGTTGGCTGTCATTAAGGGTCTATCTTCCTTGACCTGTCATGCTCTAAAGATTGTTCTTTGGGCTTCTCCCAAGAGTACGCCATTGATGGCTATTGGGGAAGAAGAGAAAGCGTTCTTCACTGGAGGCACAGCTGATCCTCAAAGGACATGAATGGAAAAAATGACTATAAACTATATCAGCATGATTTGGTCCATACTACAAGCTTAAATCCAGTCATCATTGAGACGCTCAAATTCAATGATGTCGTTCTGCAGGCCTATTTTTAAATTATATAGCACAATTTCTAAAACTAATAAAATTTTAGAATACAAAAACTTTTTTTTTACATTTATTTACACTACAAAATCAGATGCAGTTGTTGAGGGGACCATCTGAATATAGTTTAGAGCCTGATCCTTTGCATTGTTGGCATTCCACTTGAGCATCGTGGATCTCTGAGTTCTGAGTCAACCCAAACCTTTCCGTGAATTCAGGTGGTGTAGTGCAGATTCTTTCCTTCCTTTCCTTTCCTCTTTTTATTTTATTTTTTATTTTTGCTTGCTTGCTTGAAGAGGATAAAAGGAAGTCATTTGTTTTCCTCTCAATGAAGGAAAACCAAGAAAAGTTCTACTTAATGTCCTTATTTAATACTGCAGATATCCTTAGCTGGTATTTTCCTAGAAGGAAGACTTTCGGGGTACACTAAGAGTAAGACAGAATTTTCCACTTGCTGCTTGCTTATTAACAAAAACATCTTCCTTAATTGCAACCAACAGCTTGCATACTTCTCCCACTGGTTCCTTCCCTAGTGTAGTAGAAGGAGAGATTCACCAGTGTGAACGAGATAATTTCTCATGAAATAATATTCTTATTTTTTTGTGAAATTTCATGAATCAAATTTACTTACATAGTATAAAAACACAAGAAGCATGCTTGAATTGGGGCAGAGGTAAATGTAGATTATAGGAATACATTGCAATTTATCTTAGTTTCCAGTTTTCTGCTCCATTCCTGATTTTTTTTACTCATCATCCTCACCATCCTGAAAAGGAAGTTTGAGGGCGGACTGCATATTTCGATGCTGCATATAAAACCCATGATGCCTGGAAATGATAAATAGTATGCTCAAGAGTTAAAATATTGTGGGGCCCCATGGCACATACCTTTAATCCCAGCACTCAGGGGCAGAGGCACGAAGATATCTGTAAATTCTTGGCCAGATTGGTTTATATAACAAGTTCCAGGCCTACCAAGGTTACATAGTGAGACCTTGTATCCAAAACAAACAAATCGCACCTTAAATAAATGAATAAATAAACAAATAAAGCAAAAAGTAAAATTAAGAAGAGTAGAAATATTGGAAATGAAAATGGATGAGACTTTTCTTATATGTATGTCTTATGTGTGTGCATGGGTCAGAGGGCACATGGTAGCTGGAAGAGGGCATCAGATACCCTTGAACTGGACTGATAGACAGTTGTAAGTCTCCCCAAAGTGCATTTTAGGCACAGAATTTAGGCCCTCTACAAGAGCTGAACATGTTCTTAACTGCAGGGCCGTGTCTTGAGCCCATGAGTTGAGGTTTAATGTTTCTGTACAATATTGCCATTAGTCAAAGCATGAATTAAAAAAAATCTCACAAGAGATTCTAACCTGTTTTGATGCAAATTCAGATCTCAATGCAGGGTGAAAACATGTTATTCCCAATTATCTGGCATGTTACCAGCTGACAGCTAAATTTCCCCTAGGAATGCAACCTCAGATAACTATTGCCATGCCCACCTACTTAGAACATTCCTCACTGACTGACTGGTCAGCAGGAAGTTAGAAGTCCTCCATGTTTTGCTTGAAAATATAACAACCTTGAAAGTTTTCCAATTTACAGACATCTTTATAAAATTCCTTTCATGCCCTTGCCATGAGTGCTTTGAAATTAATTATAGCAGCCCTATCTGATCATGAGTCTTTAGTTTTCAGGGTTGGAGGAATGGTTCTGTGACTAAGAGAACTGCTGTTCAACAAGTGAAGACCAGTATGACAAGAACTTTAAATCTTTGAAGAAAGAAATTGAAGGAGACACCAGAAAATGGAAAGATCTCCCATGCTTTTAGGTAGGTAGAATTAGCATAGTAAAACATACCAATCTTACCAAAAGCAATCTACAGATTTAATGCAATGCCCATCAAAATCCCAGCAAAGTTCTTTACAGAGTTTGAAAGAACAATACTCAACTTCATGTGGAAAAACTAAAAACCAAAGATAGCTAAAACAATCCTGTAAAATAAAAGAACTTCTTGAGTTTTCATCACAATCCCTGACTTCAAACTCTACTACAGAGCTGCAGTACTGGAAACAGCCTAGTATTGGCATGAAAACAGATAGGAGGACCAATGGAACCAAATTGCAGACCCGGATATTAATCCACACACCTATGAACACCTGATATTTGACAAAGAAGCAAAAAATAAAGAGTGGAAAAAAACATTCAGCAAATGGTGCTGGCATAACTGGACATCAATATGTAGAAGAATGAAAATAGATCCATTTCTATTGCCATATGGATCAAAGACCTCAACATAAAATCCACCACACTGAACCTCATAGAAGAGGAAGTGGGAAGTACACTTGAATGCATTGATACAGAAGATCACTTCCTAAGTATAACCCCAGTAGCACAGACACTGAGAGCAACAATTATTAAATGGGACCTCCTGAAACTGAAAAGCTTCTGTAAAGCAAAGGACACAGTCAACAAGACAAAATGGAAGCCTGCAGACTGGGAAAAGATCTTCACCAACCCCACGTCAGACAGAGGGCTGATCTCCAAAATACACAAAGAACTTAAGAAATTGGTCATCAAAGGAACAAAATAATCCAATAAAATAATGGGGTACAGACCTAAACATAGACTCTCAATAGAGGAATCTATAATGGCTGAAAGACACTTAAGGAAATGCTCAACATCCTTAGTCATCAGAGAAATACAAATCAAAACAAAACAACTCTGAGATTCCATCTTACATCTATAAGAATGGCCAAGGTCCAAAACACTGATGACAACTTATGTTGGAGATGTTGTAGGGTAAAGGGAACACTACTCTTATTTCTGGTGGGAATGCAAGCTGGTGCAACCCCTTTGGATGTCAGTATGGTGATTTCTCAGAAAATTAGGAAACAACCTTCCTCAAGGCACAGTAATAACACTTTGGGGCATATATCCAAAGGATGCTCAATCGTGCCACAAGGACATGTGCT
>LOEQ01005334.1:108132-145852 GCA_001685075.1 Bramus lutescens
TAATAATAATAATAATAATAATAAAATTAATATAAAGAAAAATAAATAAAATATTTTAAAAAAGATACCATCGTGACTTCTAGCCATGCTTAGACTTTCCACCTTCCTACCTCCTGTTCCCAGTGTTGGACTACAAATGTGTGGCACTGTGACAGGCCTGCAAACACTGTGATGGAGTATAAGCACAGACGCTGGCCAGTTGGGGAGTCAGTTTAATGCTTTCTAGGAGATATTAGATGGAAGCAGAAGTACGAATAACAGCCAGTGGGTTGTGAATAACAGTCAAAGTGACTGTGGCGCCTGTTAGCCTGTGGCTATGCAAACAAACTAACAGGAATAGAACAAATACAGTTTTTGAAAAAGGCAAGAAATAAAAATCGATGGGATGTGACTCTGGAATATCAAATATAGAGATGTGGCTGACGAAAAGTTTCTCACTTTCAGATGTCAAGATGTTATACTGTAAGGATGAGATTATGCAGCCTCAAACAGAGAGTCGACTTCTGTCAGTAAGTTATATATGCACTAAAGCATATTGCCAAACTCTGATCATTGGTCCTCTGTGAAAGGGATGGAATTGTAAGGAAACTTGGGATAAATAAAATGACTTCTTTTTGCTATTAACAGCTGAATTCCATGAAAAAGAGGGAGTGACTTTTTCATTTGATGAAACTGGTGTGCAGTTAAAACCAGAGTCTCAAAATCCTCAGCCGAGGAATATTCCTATGCAAATGAGATCCTTTTCATGCTGGATTCAAACTTTATATATTTGTAGTCCACTTAAACTCAAAGATAAGGTTACAACTGTCTGACTTTAAATGGTGTTTTGTTAAAGCTGGTCGAACACTTTGAAAGTGTTGATCCTAAGAGACTGTTGGAGCACCCTGCACTTAAAATTACAACCTTCTCCAGATACTTTTCCAGTCTACCATTTCCAGACAGCTCTCTGGGCTTAGTGCCAAATGGTGGACTCCCTTTGCAGCAGGACTCCCTCCCTACTTGGATAGCGTCTCTCAGCTCAGAGACCTGACCTTATCTGGACACTGTTCCTAAGCCTGGACGCTTATCTCAAGTGTGACCTTTGACACAGATTCATGCAGATGCTGTCTTCCTGCTTCCCATATGATAATTAGGGTTTGTGCTCCCAGCTCTGTGGTAGAACTGTGCTGCCAAATGCACTTTAGGTGATGACCCAGCTGCTGTTCATACCTTATATACCTCTCTCCCTTAGTCTGGAATAAAACTGAGTTGTCTCACTGAAGCTGTCTCCTGGAAAGCTGTTTCTGCTCTAGTTACAGGCTATATAAAGCCCTGCTAGCCACTTCAGCTACCTTTTTCCTGTGGCCTGGTGGTCAGTGGACTGAAAAAAAAAAAGGAGACCCCCATAAGAACCAAGAAGTGTACATGCTACATATAGTATCACCTCAGAATGCTAAATATCTAACATGGATCCAGATTATATATTATTAGGGAAAGGTTATATTATGGCCAATAGCTCAATGGTTGCTCATAGGTGGGTGGCATCCTTTTGCTTTAGATCCTTAACATGCAGATAAATCTAGACACCAACACTACATGTCTGCATAGGGAATGCAAGAAATAATATGGGACAAAATCGTGAAAGCAAATGCCTTTTGGTGTTGTCTCGCACTGTGGGGATGACTGTAGGACACACTAACCTAGTATCTGCTTCATGAAGATCCAAAAGAGAGGAGCTCAGAGATGCTCAACAAGATAAATGATAGTGACAAATGTTAATTTCCTTTCCTCAGCCTGTGCACTCTGTGGGTATATGTTGAGATACCAAACTATACATGACTAGTATGGACTATATTTACCCAACAATCAAAATTAAATTGAATTCAGCAAGAAGAATGGCAAAATAACTAATACTCAGAGCTCTGAATCAGTTTTTCTTAATCTAGTGAATGGTCTATTGAAATTACACAAAATGGTTTTAGCTTGTCAGTGAAACTGTGTTCCAGCCATTGTATTGCTTTTCAGCTCTTCTTAATGCCTTGGTTTGCTATCTTTGAGTCAGTAATTATTTCTGCTTAGCAATTTGTGTAGTGCTGGGCCTCGTCAATAGACTGCGATATACGGATTTAGTAAAACATAGCATAGGGCTGCTCTTCTGTTCCCTATGACTTCATGACCACCAAGAAGTTTTGTAAGCATGCTGATGACAGGTTTCTTTTGGACTTGATCCAGATTGCTGACATATTAGTTGATGATGGTTGGTTACAGATAAACTCTGTCCCAAATCATCACTACACATCCCAAAGGGCTGCATTTGAGTTCAGACTCTCAGCACTGCAGTCCAAGCTTCTTCTGTGTGCTTAGCTCTCTTATTGAATATTCTCATTCATCCTTAAAAGTGGCAGCTTCTTCACACAGTTCTTCTGACATCTTTTGGTATTGTTTATACTTTTCGGCTACTTCACTTAATGAGTACATGATTTTGCTGTTGGTTGTTTTCATGAACCGGTCCTCCTTATGTAGCCTATGCTGGCCTTGAGTTTCTGATCCTCCTACATTGGATTTCTAAATGCCAAAATTGCAGGAATGTAGTACCATGACTAGCTAATATTTTTTGTGTGTATTTTTCTCTCAGCCAAATTTTTATTGTGTTTTCTGTTTCCTCACTAAAGCTTTTGGAACACAATTAGTATTTCAATCAAAATTCATGATTGCTTTTTATGATTTAACACTGTTATATGCATGGATAGTGTAAAGAAAGTCCTAATTGTTTAGTAAGCAAAACAAATAAGTCATTTAACAATAATTCTCCAAATTAGGACCCTTAAAAATAGGGACGCTAAAGTACTCATTATTTGTGCATACAATTTCACTTTGTACTCATAAGAATCCTAAAGAGCTCTTACATTCTCCATTTAATCTATGCAATAAAATGAAGATAAGGAACATCAGGTGAATTCCCCCAAATAGAATATATAATAATAGACCCAAGATTCAAATCCTGATCAGTCTTGAACTTCTACTTGTAGAGTTTACAATAATAGCAAAATACTATGAGTGGGCACTGTGCTCTATTCAGTAGAGGAATGGTTAAGGTGTGCATTTTCAGAATAGTAGTGAAAACAAGACTTTAGGTTTTAGTGACCTTAAAATAGAACCATAACACATTATCAGCTGAGGAATGACAAGATAAGTTGTAGAGACTTGTTTATTCCCTGATCCTGGTTTGTAATACAAAATCATGTATATATACGTACAGGAATACTATAATTATATTTATGATGTGTCATGGTATTTTGTTTGTATTTTAACAAATAATGCTTGCCTGAAAAATCAGAGTGCAGAGCTAAGCCAGTAGAGGCCAAGCAGTGGTGGCACACACTTTTAATCCCAGGATTTAGGCAACGGAGGTGGATAGATCTGTTACTTTAAGGCCACTCTGGGGTACAGAATCTTGAATCTGTCTAAAAGAGAAACAGAGCTCACACAAAGTTGATCCAAGCATTTGGGATCACACACCTTTAATCCCAGCACTAGGGAGGCAGAAACAGTAGTGATATGGCTTAGCGGAGAGAGGAATACAAGGTGGGAAGAGACAGGACCTCATTGTAGTCTGAAGTTTTGTAGAGATAAATGCTGTGTGAGGCAGTAGTCTGAGGCACTCAGTCTGAGGAGCAGTCTGAGCAAGTGGTCTGAGCATGCAGTCTGAGCATATAGTCTGAGGATGCAATCTGAGGATGCAGCCTGAGGATGCAGTCTGAGGATCAGTATTAAAAGTTTTCTCTAGTGGCTGGCTGTTCTGCATCTGTGATCACTCAGCTTCCTCCCCCTAATACCTGATTCTAGGTCTTTATTTATTAATACCAATTAGAATTTGTGATACGATAATGATTTTTGTTTTAATATTTAGTTTTTGTTTGTTTGTTTTTGTTTCTAAAGCACTAACAAGCAAGCCTCTGCAGCATACTCTGAAACCTGAAACTTTGAAGTGGAAAGATAGAACAGACTTTCATTAACTTATGCAATTCTATCTAGCAAGGATGTGGGTGATGTTTTTCTCCCATTAATTTTCTAGTGAGTTTGGAAGCACACTATGTTCATATAATCACGTCAATCATCTCTCCTTTTTTACATACTTCTCCTGTCATATGATCTTTAACAGATGTTTTCACCAGAAACAGTAATCTAGTGTCTGAATAAGTTATTCCTAGAGGGCTCTGTTGTGAGAATGCTGAGCATCTTCCATGGTCCTAGCACCCAGAAGCTGCCCCATCCCCTCAAAATGTTTAGCTTGCCATGTGATCTCTTTCCACACTCCCCATGGCAAATGCCCTCTGGACTTCCACTGCTAACCTGATTGGCTGGACTATGTACCCTCTAGATACTGAGTACAATTGCTTTATAAAATCTATTAATCAATAATTACCTTTTTAGAAGGATGTTTCCTAGTGCCTTGTTCTCCATGAAGATCTCATCTAAATTTATATAAGTACAGGTTCTGGATATGAAATGGAAGGAAAATGGTGTTGTTTTATAATTGTCTCTCTTTGGTTAATTTCTAGAAGCGAAAGTCTTCCTGGGGTTATATAGAGGTCAGGTCATGGAAGCAATATTGGAGAGTTGGGGTTATGTATTTAATTAATTGTGTGTGCTCCTGTGTTGTGGGAATGTGGAAACTCATTCCAAAAATAGCCTTGGAGTACCCAGCTTTAGGATGTGGCTTCTAGTCTGCAAATGCCACTGCTTTAGAGGAGAGAGAGAGGTCATGTCCGCAGACAAGAAGCCTTGCCTTGTGGCTGGTACTCCGAGGCTATTGTCAGAATGAGTTCCCACAACACTTCTGTCTTGGGCACGAGGATACTGTGTCCAATAATTGTCCATGTGGGTATTATAGGCAGGAAAGAACAGTATGATTAGATAGGGGATAGAGGAACAGGCTTGTGTCAGAAGGACAATCCCCTCTAGTGCCCCTAAGGAGGATGTGCTTGGTTTGTTTCATAATTCTGTGACTAAGAACTTAGCCCAGAGACTACACTTAGTCCTTTGAAAATGGAATCATTTGACTCAGAGATCCTAAACTTTAGAGAAGAGTACAGTGGAAAATTTATGGTTAGGCCATGTGTGGCCCTGAAACTTCACCAGAGAGCAAGACAGCTCATATTGACCTTTACTTCTAGGCGTTAAACCACACATGGTCAAGGAAGAAAATAGCCTGACTCTAAAGGAGTTGAGCTCAAATAGGTCATAATGTCTTAACTACTGTTCTATTGCTATGAATAGACATTATGGCCAAGGTACCTTAACTAATTAGTTGGGGGCTTGCTCACAGTTTTAGAAGATTAGTTCCCACTATGGTGGGTGGTGCTGGAGCATCAAGTTATTGCTTGCTTCCTGATCCACAGGCAGGAGAGAAATACTGAGCCTGAGCCTGTGGTGGGCTACTGAAACTTCAAAGCTCCCTTCCCGAGTGACACACTTCTTCAAGAAGGCCACACCTCCTAATCTTCTCCAAAAAGTTCCAACAACTATTGACCAAGTATTCAAATACATGAACCTATGGGTACCATTCTCACTCAAAATACTGTACACTTCTATTGCTGAATTTGGATATTTTTCTTAATTCATATTTGTTCCCTGTGAGCTAATGCTGACTTCATAAAAATAATTTCAATGTATGCTAGCAAAAAGCTAAATTTTACTGTTACCTCCATCCATTTCTCTAGATTCCACACTACATAACTAATGTCTGTTCTTGAGTTAGAACTTGGGCATTTTAAACTATGAGATTCATTATAAAAAGGAGAACAAACAGCCATTTTTGCCACCTATCATTTTAATAACTGAGTTTAAATGATTGTAGTGCAACACCCATAAGAACATAAACACGGGCATTACAATTAATCTACAGCTGGGCTGAGCAACAAACAACTGCACAGGGAACTGATGTGCAAGTGCGCTGAGAGCACATTGTGATAAAGGGCCAGACAGTAACATGTGGATTTAACTACCAAGGCACTGGTGGGAAAGCATATTGTCAGTGATAAACAGAGCCATGTCATAAAAGTTTGCAGTTGATGAAAAAAACAAGTTAATTGGAAATAAATTGAATGAATGACCAGCAAAGCACTTTTGAAGGACATTAGATAGAGATTTGTTAAAGAGAAACGGGACTTCAATCACTCATGGGCTAGTGTACTGGCTTGAGGGTAGACAGAATAGACACCTTCCAGCTGTAGGGAGGACCTCTGACTAGCTTAGTCTCCCTGGTACTCTATTAATTGCTAAAAAGTAAGAAGAATGACACCTTTGCATGTAAAGTAATAGAGTTTCCGCATGAAAGTGCCTGCAGTACATTGTGTGTATAGTGAGTATTGCTGCATATTGCGGTCCTTCCTCATCATCTACATCAACAATTACCTGACTGTTGAAAAATCTGGAAAATTATGATTTAGTCAAATGCTTAATCAGTTACTCATATTAATAATCTACTAGCCGAATTAAAACATCCATAGCTGTCACCAGAAAATCTCTCTAAAATGTAGAGTCTGTGGCTCCAAATTTTTGGAATCCCAATGAGCAGAATGTGGTAGTGGGGCTCATGAACCCATCTGTTAAAAAACTACTCCAAATGTCTAGGTACATGTTGCAAAACTCTTGACTCATGTTTTCACCCTAAGCGACCATGTTGCCTAATCGTCTCCTCCATATGCCCAGTTTATGAAAAAAACAAGCTTGAGTTATACTACTGTTTTGGTGATCAAAAATCTCAGGAATAACACTTGCACTGCAGATTAGCAGTTCCTTCTGTGTCAGATGACTACAATGTGGAGTAATGAAGAAAAGAATAGAATGATTTACGTAGGGAGACCACATGATTTTTTAAAAAGTTTCCACAGTCCTTCAGAGGCTGTTACAGAATCCCTGCCTGCCCCTTGACGGGACGGTGCTCACAGAAAAAAATAATCATCCCTAATGACCTTCAGGAACAGACTGGCCTTGTTTATTAAGAACATCTGTTCTGATTTCAACACCCTCCAGGGGTACAAGACAAAAACCAGTATTGAGCTTGTTTTGATTTTTTTTAATTTAATATACATAGAACCTCCCTTAAATTTGAAGGACAGTACCCTGTGAAAATTGAGGCTGAAATGAGATTCTGAAGAACGGGCAGGTAAAATGAAATTTGAGGATAATGCTTACAATGGCTGACATTTGTGTATCTAGCTGGAGAAAGGTGCGAGTGGGGACAAGAGAGGGTTCCAGAGGAGGGTGTCTGTATCTGTAAGCTCCCCCACCATCTACTGTTTGCCATTTGCGAGAAGAGATAGTGCTGAAGGTTAATATATGATCTCCCACATATCATGTTTGTGGGGGGCAGAGGAAGTGAACATGAGTGAATGTGTGAAGAGCAGATGAAGTCCTGAGTGACTCTGTCTTGTGTGACAAGACCACGGCCATATCAAGTACCCATAGTAGTGGCATAGCCTTCTTTGAGTTTGCATTGAATGCCAAAGCTTTTCTATGGTCCAAGGAAGAGTTTATGAATGATTGACTAGAGTGTACAAACACTAGCAACTGTAGCTTCCTCCTCCTGGGTGTTTACAGACTGAGCCTGCTTACCCACAGACATCTCTTGGCTATAATGTGCACAGCCCACCTGAACCACAGGAGCTTTTTAGTGTACATGTGTCTGATGTTTCTCTAGTGTCTGAAATTTCCTCATTCTCTCACCTTCCCAAGCCGAATTTCCAGGACCAAACCGTGATAGACACAGCAAGGTAAACATTCTACCACTGAGCCACACCCTTTGACTATCACTATTCATTTATAAAAAATTGTCTGTAGAATCTCAGATAAAATCTTCAAAAGCCTCTGGAGGCTAGGAAGTCAAGCCAAGGGTTTGCAACCCACTTCAACAAAGATGCTATGTGAATTCCCTTCTCTCTTGGGTCAATCATACATTTCTAGGTTTGAGTCTGTCATAAACAGGTATTCTTTACTAACTGTAAGGCCAACATCCCTGATTGATCACATATACAAGGAGCAAGACCGAATTTGACAAAGATTTATTGACTAAGCTTTGGGTCATATCTAACATAACACTTCACCAAAGGCCTTGGTCACATAGCCAAGCTGGAGCTTACTGTGTTCCAAAGGAAGCTTCTTTTAGTGTGTTGCTGGAATGGAAGCCATATCCTTCTATGTGCTAAAACACGCTCTCCCACTGAGCTACCTCTAGCTAAAGAAGAATGAATTGTCACTGTATTCATGGAAGTAAATGCGTTTGCTATATAATAGGAATATTTGCCTGACCTGGACCATGCACGATTCTCAACTCGAAATTGAGCATATATTCTATATCCCTACCTTCTCAACTCAGAGATCAATGCTAGAGGGGCTAGGGTGCAGAGAGCGTGTAAGACCCCGAGCCAAGCGTGACTACCAGGAAACAGTGTCTTTTGGACACAGCAGGGCAGCTGCCCTTATAACCCACAGTGGTTGCAGCAGCATGCTCAAAACTATGCAAACTCAAACCAGATCAAATCCCAGCACGGGTAAAGGCGTTAGGCCCAAAATCCTGTCCCTAGCTGTGGAGCTCTAAGCAACTGGTAGCTGCTGGGAGAGGGAGAGTCAGTTTCCTCCGAGACTCCAAACCTTGGCAAGTCAACAACATTTTTTTTTGCAAGACCATGCATCTAAGCATGCTTGATGTATAAATCGCTCTTGATGGGAGGGGAAAAGATGCAAAGTTGAGCGAATTAAGAAGAGGTGGATCTGGGAAGAGCTATCGGGTAGGGAGGGAGTGACTATGATCAAAATATATTTTGCAAAATTCTCAAGGATTTAGTAAGAATTATTTTTTAAATAACTAAGTAAAGCTCTGAAGGTGTGATTGACTATGGAGAAAAATGTTTTAATTTTTTAATGTTCACCATATTCCTATAATCTATAGATAGTGTCCCATGAAAAAAAAGAGTCCTTTACCTGGAGAGCAAAACAAAAACAATAACAACAAAATAGTATTTTTTGTCATTCCCTGGAACTCAGAGACTCAACCCATCTGATTGAGTGCTCTGTCCTCGTATACAACGCACACTTGTCTTCTGTACACTTGCAGGCATTCCCATTTGACAGATGCTCGCCCAGTCCTCGCTGTGATCCTCCGATGCAGAGATTGTTATATCCTAGTTTTAGAGAAAGAATTGAAAGCATGAAAGAAATGGATGGATATCCCATGCTATAATTTGGTTGTGATTTCTCATCCAAAGGCTCATGTTTGGTTCCCAGTTCTTTAAGAAGTGGAGTTTAATGATAGGGCACTAAGGTCATGATGAAATTAATGGTCACCTCTTAGAATTGATTAGGCCCTCAGTAATGGATTAGAATTCATTATTATAAAAGAATTATTCTGCTTCCTCCACAGACTCTTGCTAACCACCCCCTCCCACACACACACATAAGTGTGTTCCCAAATTATAAATTTTTTTCTCCATGTTACAATATAGCCCTATCCAGGCACAGCTGCCCAGTTTATCTGGATTCAAATAAACTTTTTACAAATAATATACCAAGGCTCATTCAAAACAACATAGAACAGACTAAGATTTTATCTGATTAGAAAAATATCATAATTTTCAAATATGTTACTCTGAGAAGAAAATAAACAATTAAAGAAGCACACACAAAGACACATGCGCACACACACATACACACACACATACACACACACACGTGTGCATGCAGAGGCAGGCACAGACAGAAACAACTCTGAACTTTGCGATCTGAAATGACAATAATAATAGCTGTCTTTCCTCCCTTCTTTCTTCTTTCCTTCCACCAAGAGTGCATTGGGAACTACAGAATTCAGATCACCTTCTGTAAGCTGAAGAGAATGCTCTTGCTCTGTCGTCCTCATGGGTGCTCTCCCGACTCACTCTATTTAGGCATCCCTGCTTTATAACTTAGGCTAGTTTAATATTTCCTGGACAATTTTCATAACAAATTTATCATGTTCTCAGACTAATATATGATGCTGAGTTCTCTCAGTGTACAAGGATGGTAGATCTGTGCTCTTGGCTTTTCTGGGGACAATTCAGATGGATAGGAGAGTATCCAAAGAGAAGAGTTACATCTACAGACTGTGTAAAAACAAATCAGGGTCCAGAAATGGTTATGAGAAATACTGTAACTTGTGAGCATCAATGCCCAAGGACTCCTTTAGCCTTCAGCACAAATAAGCTCTGGGTCCTAAAGGAGGTGTTAAATTTATAATCACAGTTTACAAATATCTTTAGCCTATAGCAAATTACTGCTGCTATTTCCTGCCTTTCTCTCAAGGCACGGTGTGATGAGTCCTTAAATACATTCACAGGCATACCCACACATTATTGGTAAAATACAGTGCATATATTCCTTATCCCCAAAGCAATCTACAGCTGGAACCGGCATGCAAGCCTCGACTCAGGGGGGCCGAAAATATAACAGCACCAACCCCCAACACTCCAAATGATTTGTAAATCTGGCAGGTGTAAGCCAAATGAATGGGTATTATTCTATCAAAAATGGCCCATTAGACTGTCGCTCTGATAATCAGAGAGCTTTCCAAGCCGTAAGTTGAGAAATAAATTGAACTTCCGCCAGGAAGTAACTCAGTAGTACTTCCAGTCCAGCATGTAGCCCCCTAAACACTCTTCGTAGGGATGATGGCCCCAATGGCAAATTAAGTGTAAGTGCGCATCAGGGAAGAGATGGAGGCTCCCCCATTTAATCACATCTTTCCTCTGAAGTTGCTGAAGGGGGCCTCAGAAAGGACAGACAGGGCAACTTCCCAAATATCAAGTCTCACAACGCTTTGTTTCATAATTACGTATGCGTAAATGTCAACGTGCCTGTGCACCAGGAGTCTCTGGATTTTAATTGGGTGTTTTCCTGCTTCCCTCTTCCCCGCTGTTCCTCTCACATCTCTAAGCTGCACTTTGACTGGGCTATTTATAGGAGAGACATTCCCAGGTGCCCCTGGGCTTTGCTTTCTTTTCCTGCAGTTGCTTTGCAATTATATAAATATCTGGGCCATCTCCTTGCATACAATTATTTTCAGAGGAACTTCTGAAACTACTCCTTGATGGAACTTACTGGCATCCAAAATAAATGCCCCTTTACTCGGGCATGGTAAACATAAAACTTCAAGGAAAACAAAAAGCTGACTGCAAAAAGAAATCAATAGATTCTCATATATTATTTTTATTAGAGGCCTTGTCAGTGTAAAATAACAACTTTCTTTTTCTCTGGAGCTGAACACACTATTTTACGGGTAGAACAAAATGGCCTATATTTTCACCTTTTGGGGGCTGGACGGCACCTGCCTGCACAGAGTATGGAAGAAACGCACTCAAGTTCCCTCTATCCAGGCAGCTGATTCTCCCTGGCTTCAAGGTAGTCCCTGTCCCTCTGCCTTCAGCCCAGGGCTAAAAGATTAGGCGGAGGCATGTTCTCTCTGTGATGGATAGTGACTCTCCACTAGATGTACTCTTATAAATGACTCCAGATGATTAAACATTCGTTCAGGAATTACATCCATGTCTTGATGAACACTTTGTATGCATTTATCATTACCTCACATTTTCTGATGAGTTCATAATATGCCTCCTCTAAAAAAGCTATGTATATAAACCACTCCAGTGGGTAAGAGTTCATGTCTGTTTCTCTCATTACTATATTATTAGCCCATTGAATGCCATCTCGTCAGAAGAGATATATAATAATATATTTTTATTAGAGAAATAAATAATTTAATCTATGTGAAAAGCAAAAGAAGAATTCTCTCTCTCTCTCTCTCTCTCTCTCTCTCTCTCTCTCTCTCTCTCTCNNNTGTGTGTGTGTGTGTGTGTGTGTGTGTGTGTCCAGCTGGCATATTAAATCTGAACTCTTAGGGAATGAGTACTTGGAAGATGATCAATTCCCAGAGGACCCCTCATGATTGAAATACATGTTTCTACAGGAAAGACTGCAGAGAGTAAACTCATTCTAAGATTTGAGGGCCCAGAGACAAGGGGGTACAAAGGAGCCAGGATAGGACCTCAGCAGATACTAAATCTACTGGTAATTTGTTTCTGGATTTCCCATGTTACATAGCTGTGGAATAAATGTTTGTTGTTTCCATATGAATTAGTATTGAGTATTCTTATAGCAGCCTGCACACATAAAGATACACAAATTATTTTTAAAATCTTATTTTGATCCTGGGTTTGAACTCAGTCTTTGTTGAAATTAGGAATGCATGTTTCCTTTGACTTGTCAACTATAATCTCAATATTGGCTTAGGTTAACAGCTATGAGTGTCTCAGGGATATACCAGAGAAATTCCATTTCACGTATTTCTATAAATCCCCGTTTTAAGTGATAAGCTCTCTTACTTTAAAAGGCAAGTGTTTCTACTCTCCAGCCCAGCTCAGTGATGCTCCTAGCTGGGGTGCTGGTAAGAAAGTGGTGAAAGGTGCTAAGAGGGAAAGAGTGCAGCGAGGACAAGAATAGGATAGGGGAAGACACAAAAGAGTGGAAGGGAAAAGAAGGAAGCATAAAATAGAAAAAGCACAGTTTTGTGTTTGAAGATTCATCTATCTCCAGAGAAATCTGAACCTCTCGCATCTATACATGGTTGATTGGTGTAGATTGTTGTGAGTCTATTAGCAGTGATTTGCAGCAGACCAATTTAGGGGTCACTTAGGCATGAAAACACTGAGAAAGAAATTGTATACCTAATGAAACAATATCAGTAACAGCATATTTAAATGAACAGTATCATTAAGTCTGAATTGTTAGAATCAGAGCAGTGCAGCTTAATAGATTTTCTTTTTCAACAAGGGTTTCTACATTGGGCAGAAAGACAGTGTGTGTGTGTGTGTGTGTTTATATGTGTGTATTTACGTGTGTGTGTTTATATGTGTGTATTTACATGTGTGTGTGCAGGAAGGTAGGAAGTATGAAAAGCTCCAAAACTTTCTCCTATTCCTTTCATAGAATTTTTGTATTATTGTCTTTATTTTTCTGCTTATATTTAATACAAAAAAGTTCCTAAAAACTGTCAGCAGATGCTTCTGTAGCAAGAGTGCATATCATAAAATTTTAGACATTAGCACATGTTTGAATTAACGTACACTTAAAATTTTCAATTCAATCTGTTTTTCTACATGTTATAGGGAAAGTAATGCTTTCGACAGTTACAGGAATGCTTTTATTTTAAGATCATCAGGTAGTAACATCAGACCCTCAGAGAACATAATGAACTCATTCATATTTCTGAAAAAAAAAGTGACACATTTTTCTTGACTGCATTCAATCTGTCTTTCTAGGCTATTTTTGTTCATGCCGAAAAGAAGAAGGAAAGGAAGGAGGAGGTAGAGGGGAGCCAGAGCAGGAGGACCAAGAGCAGAAGGAGGAAGAGGAAGGAAACACACACAAAAAAAACTTTTTAATAAAGTCAATCAGTCCAGAAAAATCCCTTTGGCCTGCCTATCCAGATCACTCTGTGGCCTTAGAAATAATTTGATCATGGCTCTAGGCCAGTTCACTCAAAGATCAGGGACCTGTCTTAAGAGCCTTGGCACAGATGCTGACAAAAAAGCCAGACTGTGCCTGCTGCCTGCCTCTGGCCTGCAGGTGCCAATTGCTGTAATTTCATGACACATGATCTCATTTAATGCTCTCAGTACTGCTTTAAGGAAGGTGCATGTTTCACGCATGCTGCAGCCACTTAAGAAGGCAAAGGCTGTGGAAATAGGGGAACCCAGATCCAGTCCTCTGACTCCACAGTTTCCTCTACTTTGGGCTACGATGAGAAAGGCCTTTCGGCAGATGTCAGGCACCGTACTGCTTTTCCTCCGCCTGCCGCAGAGAACTTTTGATAAACCGATTTCATGTTAGGACTCATCCCAAGAAGCCTAAGTGCTTCCTATAGAAGGCACTCCGGTGCCCTGAATGTCATGAACACTTTTCTGAATTACCGGTTGACTTTTTTAAGATACATTAAGGCAATCAACAGAGGACCTCCTGCCTGCCAGGAAAAGCTTTTAAAACAAAACGTGTTTCCTTGAACACGATTAAAAAATATCAAATGATTATAATAAAACCGCTTGAGGCTGGCTGCAGCTAGAGCTCTGCACATAAGTTGGTGATAAGGTAGAAGACAAGACTCTTGGTTCAACCACTTTGTCTCCACGGGGCTTATCCCTGTTTTCCTTCTACAGACAGTCTTGGTACTTAGTGATTCTGAGTGTATACTTGCTCCCACCGCTCTCTGATCAGATCTAGAAGATCTTCACATTCTAGTGAACTCTCTATTATGAACCTTACATAGACAAAATTCTACATTGCTACTCTCATCTTTACCAACTTTAGTTCTCCTATTTACAACTCATCCTCAAAACATCCAAACCACCACTCACTCCACACTTGCATTTAGATGTACAGTGTAATGTGATTTAGTTCACGTTGGGAATTCTTCAAGTAGCATAGGAGCTTTGGACTATGGGTGTTAGCCAGTGATACAGCTCATGCCTAGCCATTGTGAGGCCCTGGATCCCACCCTCTGTGCAATTAAAACCAAGAAGGGGAAAGGGCCTGAGAGGGTTATGAAGAAAAGACTTGTATTGAGTAATTTAGTTCTTAACTCTTCCCTAACTCATGATTCCTGTTTTCACAAGTTAAGCCCTTGAGATAAAATTTATTCTTAACAAAATTATTTCAAATCAATAACCTCAATCCTGTTTTTCCTAAAAACATCCAAAATTGATATAATTAAATAACTTTGCTAAAATAGCATAGCTAAGCTAGAGGTGGACTCTGAACAGCTTGTAAATCTCGCCTGTGACATAAAATACACTAGTAAAGTTACTCAAAGTAAAGTTTTCCAAAAAGTATGTGCAAATATTGTATAACATCTCCATTACACTTTTCATTTGTGTTCAGACACAAAAATGTTTGTATTTCCCAAGTAGTAATTAAGTTCTCAGAGTATTTTGAAGACACTCAATGTGAGTGTCTAATGTAGTGAATTCAGGATATAAGAAGAGATGAATCACAGATAATTTGAAAGTTTTTACCTGGACAAATAGGATGTTTGCTATCGGCTGAGGTGACAAAGGTTATAGGGGAAATAATGTAGTGATGAGGCGAGCAGGCCTGCTTTTCAGCCTGCTTGGCTCCCGCATGGCTAGCTTAGCCCTGGAAATACTAACACAAAAGCTGTATTCATTTAAACACTGCCTGGCCCATTAGTTCTAGCCTCTTATTGGCTAACTCTTACATATTTGTTTAACCCATATCTAGTAATCTGTGNTAACCCATATCTAGTAATCTGTGTATCACCACGGGGTCATGGCTTACGGGGAAGGAATTAGCATGTCTGACATGGCGGCTGGCTCCATGGCATCTGCCTGACTCTCCTTTCTTTCTCCCAGCATTCTGTTCGATCTACTCCACGTATCTAAGCTGCTGTCCTATCAAAAGGCCTAGGCAGTTTCTTTATTTGACCAATGAAAGCAACATATAGAAAGAAGACCCTCCTACATCAGAAATAGATTGAAATGAACTTTCACAGTTCTTTCTAAGGTAAAATAGTTTTTCAGGTTGTTATTAGATGGTCCTGTGATGTGACCAGTAAGTTGTTCACATGTGAATCTGGAGGTTAAAAGGCAGATCTTTCCCTAAAAGGAAAAGAATGATGGCTTGTAGGTATATATAAACTTTCAGAGCAAGAACTCACATGAGTTCATCCAAAGAATAACATTATATAAAGAAAACCAAGATTTGATCCTTGAGCATTTCAACATTATAAAATTAGAAGAATCAA
Organism: Bramus lutescens; assembly: GCA_001685075.1. Classification (NCBI taxonomy): domain Eukaryota; kingdom Metazoa; phylum Chordata; class Mammalia; order Rodentia; family Cricetidae; genus Bramus; species Bramus lutescens. The sequence continues at coordinate 123,959 of LOEQ01005334.1, forward strand.
GAGGAACCATCAAAGACAGAGATAACAAGCATGAAAGGACACTCAGTTCACTTGACCTGCTGAATCTAGCATGGTGGTACACAACTGTAATCTTGATACTCAGGAGGCTAAGATAGAAGGGTCCTGTTTGCAGTAATGTGTTGCAAAGCAATCAACTAGTCAATTACCCAGCCAAATAAAAGAGCAGGATTTGGTGTTCTGGGAGTCTAAGCAATGAATGCTCACAAGTGGGGGTGCACCCATTATGAATAATGATGCTAAAAGTGGAGAGGTACCATCCACAGAAAATTTAAGAGTCTCCATAGGCCTTATTGACCAAGGTCATTATTAATTCTTAGTGTTGAAGGAGTACAGAGAATGGCAGTGGAGGAAATAAAAGATAAAAGACCTTTTATTACGTATATACTTAAATGTATTTAAAATAGCAAGTACTTATTTTAGAAGATTTCAAATATTTACCTTCACTTCATTTAAGCTGCATAATAAAACTTATTGAAAACTGTAGTGTTGGAAGGAGGGCCTGCTTGTTTTTCCCAGCCACCCAGCTAGCTTAGCCCCAAAATAACCACATAGAAACTGCATTAATTAAAACTGCTTGGCCCATTAGCTCTACCTCCTTATTGGCTAACTCCTATATCTTTATTTAACCCATTTCTATTAATCTGTATATCACCACGAGGTTGTGTCCACCAGAAAAGTTTCAGCATTATCTACCTTCAGCCATGGATCCATGACATTCCCCTGACTCTGCTTTCTTCCTCCCATAATTCAGTTCCATCTTCCCCACCTACCTAAGTTCTGTCCTATCAGACCAAGGCAGTTTCTTTATTCATTAACCAATGAAAGCAACACATTGACAGAAAGACCTCCCACACTACTGTAGTATATCTTGAATCAAAACAATGATGAGATAGAAATATAATATTTCATGTTTAATATAGAATATTGCATTCTAATTATTGTAAGTATTTTTTATATATTCATACATATACAATTATGTGTTTACATATAATTGTGTTTATATTATAAATATAATATTTAAAATTTTATAATTGACATTGTTTAATACTTCTTTGGAAAATGTTTTAAAGCAAGAAGACAATTTTTTAAAAAAATTGAATTATCCACCTAACACAATGCCATTGACATTTTCTGTATATTGTATAAAATAGAATTACATTTGATGTTTAGTTACATGCTTCAGGCTGCATTCAAATCCTTTTGAAAGGCAAGTGATATTTATTATTTATATAGTCCTACAGCGTGAATCAGTTTTAAGTACTCTGAGAAGTTTCTAACCAAATCAAGAAAACAGTGAGTTAGGCTTTCAACTACAGAACTTGCTAACCCTGGAGGACCTAGTGAAGTTGCTTACAGAGAAAAGGGTGTGCACTAGAAAGTGTTCTTTCTAAAAGTTGTCTAGGTAACAAAGACACGGTTTATCAGGTTTCTTGATCTTTCTGATAATATCATGATCATAACATAGGACACGTCTTCTTTGAGTAGAAAAGAAGATGAACTAAGGATCCTACTGAAAATGAAAGCACTAGGTTCATCTTCTTCTGCCCTCAGCTCCACTGTTAAACAAGGCAGAGACAGTGAAAGGCAGAAGTCTTGATGGGCACTTCCTTATCATTATCTGGTGTGTTACATGGAGACACACAGTGTGAACCTCAGAACATGGCTCAGGAGGCATCTGAACAGGTGAAGCTCCCAAGCAAAGAATTCCATCACGATTATTCCTGCCAAGTCCAAGCCACTAAATACTCTTATATTTTAATTATAATCTAAATTATTTTCACTCAAATATAGTAAAACATTAGTGGTAAGGTAAAAATAAAGTAGAGATTTAATTTATACTCAAGTAAGCAAAATGTATCTACTTGTCTCTTATTAAAAGAGGACACTTGGCTATAACAATAAGATTGTTGTAAGTCAAGGCTAGTGTGAGGTCTTGGGAATGAACTGCAATCAGTGGAATAGTGCTCCCTTCCTTGTTGTACATTGTTCCTATTTGTGTTTCTTTCCTGGAACTGGCATTAGCCCTTTCTCAGTCTATACAGAAGAAAATGAGTGGATAGACGAGGTTATAGTCTCTTATTGGTCTGCAGAGGGGAAAATGAGAAGGTAGACAAGGCTACCCTCTCTTATCCCTAATGTCAAACTCCACAAAAAGAGATTTTGGCCCAGGGTGATACAGGTTTTCTCTCCCTGAGAATCACAGTCAGCAGAAATGTGTGAATCAACTGCACTGTCAGTTGTGCAAGATATCCAGGAGAAACTGAGTTAAAGGGTAAGGACTCTATGGAAAGATATCAACTCCACAATGAAAGTAATATTTCCTCAAAATACCTTCCAACATCTTAAAATTGTGTCATGGATATGTAACTGTTCCACTGATATAAATTTCAGGAAAAAGCCAATTTGCTATACAGTAACAGAAATCAGGAGAGTTTCCAGCTTCAGAAGAGAACAAGACAGGAAAGGAACCAGGGAAATTTCTAGAAGAGATGCTTAGGACCGTTGTATTTGTGTATACCTTTTCTACCCCTACAATTATTGTAAGGAGGCCACTTGGTCATTCCTGATGCTCAGGAGCTCAGATCCAAAATAATCGCACAAAAACTGTATTATTTAAAACACTGCTTGGTCCATTAGCTCTACCTTCTTATTGGCTGACTCTTACATCTTAATTGAACACATTTCTAGTAATCTGTGTACCACCACGTGGCTGTGGCTTACTGTGGCTTCTCTCTGGTGGGTCTGCATGGTTTCTCCCAGTATTCAGTTTAGTTTCCCCCACCTAGCTCTGTTCTACCCTATCAACAGGTCACGGCAGTTAACTTTATTAACAGCATACAAAGGGGAATCCCACTACTTCCCCTTTTCTGCTTAAATAAAAAGGAAGGTTTAAATTTTAACATAGTAAAATTACATATAACAAAACAGTTACCAAGCAAGAATGACAGTTACAATATTTATATCTACTTTATCTTTTACCATAACTAAGGAAAACTGTAACTATCAATTCTTCAACACCATCAAAGACTCCAGAAGAATATAATATTACCTAAGTAAACAGGAAGTACATTGTAAGCAACTTCCAAAACTCTAAAATTGACAGAGGCATCTCGCTGCCTGGACAGTCATCTAAAGGTCTTCTGTACGTTGGAGCATCCATATTCAACCTACAGACCCATAGTGTCCATGAAGCAGGAAATTTCAAAGACAGTTCTGCCTATATTGTCAGTTTGTCAATCACTTTTTTTGTGTGTATCCTGCAGAATGTTGGTAGACTCTTTTATGAAGCAGGAAACCCGAAAGACAGTTTTACCTTTAGGCAAGTTCAAGAGTCATTTCTCTGTGGACCCTGCATGTCCAGTTCACCTAACATACCATCAATCAGTCCAGGCAAGGGCAGTTTCTTGCCCAAATGGCTAACAAACTCCATATGGAGCTTCTAAGATGCCATCTTTCTCTTGAAGTAATTGGTGCTGCCAGTAGCAGATATGTCTCATTGTCATAAAAAGTACTAAGCTCTTAAACATTTTAAATGCCATATTCTGTAGTCTTTGAAAGGCTTGAAGAATGTCTATCCATCTGAAATACATCTCTGTACATCTATAATATCTAACAAACATGACTACAAGCTTGACTGTTATAAATAATTATCTATTAACTGTATTTATCAATTATACATTACAATTTTAAATGAGCCACACAAACACAATATCTTAAACAAGAGCAGAAATATACAAATTAATAAATTGACCTTATGTTTGTATCAATAAACCAAGATGCATACCAGTGCAAGTCACTGTAGCATATCTCCCTTTAAATGTAAAAGAACATTTATAAACAATATTTGGGAATATGGGCATAGTTCTCTAGACTACTTTCTTTAAGATTATGGTTGTGTATATATATATATATATATACCATTTCCATTAAATTATAATGCAATTATAGATAGAGTTAGTGAACAATAATGCAATTATTTTGCAGCAGAAATTATAAAACACATTTACAGAAGTAAGATGTTCTTATAATTTTAGCACTAAGCAAGAGGCAGTATTAATTCTCAGCTATTTTCCATTACTATAGAGCAGATTTCCCCATCAGGGTAAAAGCCAGATGCTGAAACAGCCTTAGCACACAGAACAACTCAAACAAAGAACAGGCTGCTTTCTGGTTTGCATATAAGTCTGAATGTCCCTTTTCAGCAGAGGTAGTGTCTCTTCTGTGGAGTGATGCACAGATCAAGGCTCCTTTTCCTGTGTCTATTTGCACACAAAGAATGGCTTAAAAAGCAAAGAAATACATCATATTTTAAAATACCTAGAGTGGAATTGGCTCATATTCATTCACTTCATCTCCTCTTCATAATCAGCAGTTTCATGGGCACATCTAAACATATGAGAAGTCAGGAAATCATTTATGAAGGACAACTCCAGTCTATGGGAGGGGCACCATATTCTATGGAAGGAAAACTGTATTTTATGGAATGAATATAGTATTATATGAGAGAAATACTTTATTCTATGGGAGGGGTACAGTATTCTATGAGAGGGGTACAGTATTCTATGGGGGAAATATTGTATTCTATGGGAGGGGTACAGTTTTCTATGGGAGGGGTAAAGTATTCTTTGGGAAGGGTACAGTATTATGTAGGAGGGGTACAGTATTTTTTGGGGAAATACTGTATTCTATTGGAGGGGTACAGTATTCTATGGAAAGGGAACAGTATTTTATGGGAGGAATTCTGTATTCTATGGGAGTTTACAGTATCCTGTGGGAAAATGTTGGGGGAGGCCACTTGTTCATTTCCCAGCTGCCCAGACTCCCGATATAAACACACAGAAGCTATTATTATTTGCAATATTGTTTGGCCAATAGCTGAAGCGCATTTTTAGCTAGCTCTTATATCTTTGTTTAACCCATTTCTATCAAGTTGTGTATTGCCATATGGCTGTGGCTTTCTGACAAGGTTTGGGTGCACCTGTCCCAGATGGTGGTTCCATGGCTTCTCTTTGACTCTGCCTTCTTTCTCCCAACATTCCGTTTAGTTTTCCCTGCCTAGCTCTACTCTGCCCTATTACAGACAAAGGCAACTTTATTCGTTAACCAATAAAAGCAACACATATATGAAAAAATTTCTCACATCAGGAGGGGTACAATATTCTATGGGATGAATTCTCTATTCTTTGGGAGGTTACAGTGTTCTATGGAAGGAATGACTTTTATTCCACCATAGTGTATTTACATGTGTTCCTTTTCTTCATATTTCTGTTACTCCTTTACATTTTAATTCTTTAATTTCTATTTATAATTTTTTTCCTCTGAGAAATCATACTTCTCCAAATCCAATTTTCATTCAGAAATGAGACATAGATATTATTTCTAGATGGATACTAGTTCTAGAGGTTTTAAATATTATCATTACAACATCATCATCATTGTCATCACTGTGTGTGCTACATGCTGAATGCCATGGCGTCCAGGTAGCAATCAGGACAACTTGTGGAGTCAGTTCTTTCCTTCCAACTTGATGTGGATTCCAGAGATGGAAGTAAGATTGCCAAGCTTGACTGAGCCGTATTTCCAGCCCATATACTTGAGGAGTCCTAATGTGCAGTCATTTCTGGAAGCAAGATTATTCATCAGAAATGGTGACTCCAAATGTATCTCACTTGCTACAGCTGGCCTTTCTCCTGTGACAAACTGTTAGTTCAGTGTATGGAACACAATAATTTTTTTACACGTGTGTATAACTGTGTGTTAGGGGATGGAGGCATACATGTGCATATGTGTATGAATGTGGAGAAACTATAAGACAACCTAGAGTGTCATCCTCAGAAATTGTGTTCACCTCCATTCAAGGTAAACATTCTCCTTGGACTGGATCTCACCAACTAAACTGTCTGGTTAATGAACCCCAGGTTCCTCCACTCTCAGCCTCCCCAGGACTGGGATTACAAGTGTGTGGCATTTTTAATGTGTGTTATTTATAGGCACAGAACTTGGGTTTACAAGATTTTTAGGCCCACCCTTCTGAAAATAATTGTCAACCATTAAGTTATCTGAGCCTAGGGTACTCACAAGCAAGCCAAGATGTTCACACATTCCTCTTTGAGTCCACTTCCATCTTTTCTTGTAGATTTTTGTTTGAGAATAAATAATCACCTTGCCAAACAAGACAGAAAATTCTATAAAGGAAAATAAAATAGTTTAATGTGCTTATCTGTGGGCACATCTGATTTTCATTAATCTTTTGAATTTAACATTGATGTTAAATGAGGTCAAGTAGGCCTTTGGCTTAAATATCGAACAAGCTTTATGCTTCAAAGTGTGTCCTTTAGGATAAAGGACAACTTTGTATCAGAAAACTATTCAAATAACAATGAGTAATTTTTTCTTCTTTTTCATGAAAGTATGAACTCTTATGCAATAAAACCCCTAAAGCAAAAATTAACAATGCTTTATGCCTGATCAAAATTTACTTCAGTATAATTTATCTTCTAGGAGCCATGTATAAGTTTTTGAGATTTCTCTTGCATTTTCTCCTTTTATTGAAAACATTTTTTTTCTCACATAATGGTTTCCTTCTCTCTATGCTTCCCAGTTCCTTCTTACCCACTCTCCCATATGGATTTACATACTTTCTCTCATTAGAAAACAAACAAGCTCCTAAGAGATAATAATATAATTAATATAATATGTTGAAAAACTAAAGCATCTAAGTTAAAAAAAACCAAACATTAGGAAAAGAGTTCAAAGGAAGGCACAGGAATCAGAGACCCACTTGTTCCCCCGCTCAGGAATCCCATAAAAACATAAAAATGGAAACCATAATCTATACTCAGCTGAACTTTTGTAGACCTGTGTAGGCCTATGCATTCTGGCTCATTTTCTGAGTTTATATGTACAGTAATCAAATATTGTTTGAGGGACTTGCTTTCTTGGTGTACTCCATTCCCTGTGGATCTCATACTCTTTCCTCCTGTTCTCTGACCATTAAGGAGAAGGATTTAATGGAGATACCCCTTTTGTGGTTAAGTGTTGAAAGGTCTCTCTCTGTCTCTCTGTCTGTCTCTGTCTGTCTCTGTCTGTCTCTCTCTGTCTGTCTCTCTCNTGTGTGTGTGCGTGTGTGTGTGTGTGTGTGTAGACCGGTCCTAGTCAGTAGTATGTGATTCTAGGTCTTGAGATGAGAACTGACAGGTAAGACTAAGGATGAACCAGGTGGGTTCTGATAGCATCCCCAGGAGGGAGGAAAGCGTGGTGTTCTATCAAGATCTGATTAATCCCTCCGGGAATGGGGGCCGAGAGTGAGGACCATCAGCTTTTGGTTTGCCGTGGTGCTGGGGATTCAACTAAAGCATTGGATTTGGAATAATGGAGAGAGAGGTGAAGATATGCATTTATCCTGCCTGATTCTTTTGTTGGAGTGGCCCGCAAGCTCCCAGGTAAGGCCTGTTTAAGTTGAGATCAGGGATAAAACAATGAGTTGAGAGTAGGAAGTTTGAAGGTGACGATCTGTGTGATGTAGATGGGGTAGTGAGGCAGGGGATGCTGTAGAATGTGTTCTTCAGCAGAGGAGGAAATGAGACTGCGGTATTAGACTTGTGGAAGCAGATGGCAGTGAAGACCCTCAGTTAGCCTATCAGCTTTCCTGGCCTGAGTCTTCTCCTGCTTTTTTTTTTTTAAAGAAAAAAAGTTTGCATACACTACATTAAGTTGTGTTCTGGAATTTTAAAACAGAATTTGGTTTCGTTCATTCTCCTTTTATTCTCTGGACTCACGTTGTACCTTTTTACTCAGTAAGAGCATTGTTCCACTTCCATGCATAGCTTACTACATCCCTTGCCTTCCTCAACATCTCTAGTCTACCTTATTCTGGCAAGCTTTCTCTTTCCAAAGATTACATCCACTCTCATCACCAGGTATGTACATACACATAGGTATTTTAGGCTAGTATCTGTATATCAAAGAGAATATGAAATTTCATTCTTTGGGTTTTTTTGTTTTGTTTTGTTTTTGTTTTTGCATCTGAGTCATCTCGTTTAGACATAACACTTCCAGTTTCATCTATTTTTAGATGGAATTCTATATCTTCTATCATCTACTCCCTGTATCCCCAACTAATGTTAGCAATGCATCTTAATATTATTTCATGTGAGTTTTAACTGTATAAATATATATATATATATCAATGAGCAAAGAAATATATGCATATATATAAATGAACAAAGAAAGTAGAATGGGAATCTTAAAAAAGGGGCTTTGTACTTTTTTCCATCCCAAATGTCAGATTCATAGTCACTATTGACTCACCACATTTTAGGTTTTCCATCCTCAAATACTATGTCAGCCTTCAAAGGCCCTCCAGAGCTGCACAGTTGTCTTTTTACTATTTAGGACTGAGATCAAAACCACTTATATTAACTGTGACCTTCCTCGTTCCACATGCATGCAGCTTGCTCTTTCCATAGGGTTTATTACTGACAGTAGTACCGTAGCTTCCTTCAATATCTAAGCCCTGGAACAACAGGGCATTCGTTTTTGTTACCTGACAAAACTCCAGATTTTAGGATGCAGCCTGGCTACAAAAACATGTCTCAATCCTCAGTACAAATTAGCTTATTATTATGTATGGCCCATTTGATTTGCAAGTGACGAGCCCATTTATATATGTTGCTTTTTAAGAATCAGAGTCATGAGGAATATTGGTAGGGATTTTAGAGTTCACGTTTCATGAAATTCCATGTCAGTCTCATTTCACATTTTTCTTTGCATTCTCTCTGTTTCTTCTGTCTATTCCTTCATACTCCGAAGGAATCATTTCAGCTTGGAAGCTTAAGATTTCTGGCTGGAAATATTGGCCCATCAAGTTACAGAACTGGGAAAGAGCTAGGCAGACTCAGGCATCTTTTGTTTTCATGTAACTCAGTGGGCTGTTGTGGCTTGAGATGATTCTACACACATCTGAAGCTTTCTGGTTGCGGTCATCTTATTAATGTCTCACTTTGTTTTTTCTTTCATCTCTTTTCAGACTAGTTGAATTCTGCCTTGCTCCTGATACCCAGAAGAAACCTCCTAAGTTTTATTTCACCTGAAGCCTTGCCTCAGGCTGTTTTCTTGAAAGATTGAACTAAGTGGCTGGTCCTTAACTTTTTGAAACATTCAAAATAACCATGTTTTCCTTCTAATACATTTTACAGAAAGCTCTAATGAATAGATCAGAGAGACTTAATTTTTATTGAGTCAGAAGGAAATAGAATATGTTAAACTAAAATTGAAGTTCAATTACTGATCTTCAACAATGCTCCAACCACCCAGGAAGATGAATTTTAAAGATAATAAGCTGATATCACTGTCTAATGTTGGGAAAAGCATGTGTGACTGCATTGTCTATGACTCTAAAACATGACATTTCCTATTAATCCTTTCAATATATTTAGTATAGTGATGAAGAACATCACTGTTGGGGTCAAGAAGACATGGTTTGAAACATGAGACTTTCCAGTCTCTTGTAGTCTTAGGTACAAGAAGTCACTAATCTTTCCTAGTTCTCAATGCCATCTACATTTTAATGAAGATGGTATCATTTTGTAAGTCTACTGTTTTACAGATTAAATTGAATGGTGCAAGAAGACATTCTGCATAATTTCTAGAGTTGTGGTAAAAAGAGGCCCACTTTATCTACATAGTTTGATGTACAATTGTTCAACTGTCAGAATCGGAGGCTGTGTGTCTGTGCTTACATAGCTTAGGATGCTAATGGATGCCTATAAATTCATTCTGGAGACTTTAAGCAAAAGTGTTATCTTAGTGACTTCTTTTTTTCAAGTCTTCAGTAAATCATTTTATTGAATTCTATTTCATTATGTATATTCTGGGCTATCTACAAAATTAGCATTGCTTAAAGAATTTGGCAAAATAAATTGAAACATTCATTTCTTGTGGCTTGAAGAGTGGAATATTAAGGTACAGGACGTGAAGATAGCACAAGACGGTTCGGTCTTATCCCACAGGCAGCAGTGTACAGAGGGTCATTGGGCTGACTGATTGTAGGATATGAGAATGAATTAGGAGCCATGCCTGGACACAGTTTAGTGACTTTTTTATTTGCTGTGATAAGACACCATGACCAAGGCAATTTATACAAGAAGGAGTTTATTTCAGACTTACAGTTCCAGGGAGTTAGAGTCTGTGATAACCATGGCTAAGAGCCTGAAGCAGACACGAAGGGATGGCTCTGAAGCAGCAGCTGAGACTTTTCATTTCTATTTACAAGAACGGGGCCTAGATATCTTCCTAAGAATGCAGCCAGTCAGTATTCTATTGCTGGGAAGAAAAACCATGACTTTGGCAACTCTTATAGAAGAAAGCACTCAATTGGGGCTTGCTTACCGTTTTAGAGGTTTAATTTTTATTACAGAGGGAAGTACAAGACAGCAGCACACAGGCAGACATGGTCCTGGAGAAGTAGCTGGGAATTCCACAACCAGATCCACAGGCAGCAGGAAGAGAGTGACACTGTGACTGGCCTGATTATTTGAAACCCAACCTCACCCGCACACCGCCATTGATGTTCTCCAAGAAGGCCAGATAGTCTATAACAATCTCAGTACTGTTAAAAGCCCAAAGTCTCTTCTAAGATTCATGACAATCTCCTAACTGTAAAATCCTATAAAATCAAAATTACAAAAGCAGGCCACATACTTCCAACATAGAGTGTTACAGGATGTACATTACCATTTCAAACAGAAGAAAGGGAACATAGTGAGGAAATATTGGACCAAAGCAAGACCTAAAACCAGCAGGGCAAACTTCAAACTCTGCATCTCTGTGTCTGATGTCAAAAGGCTCTTCAGATCTTCAACTTTATTCAGCTTTATTTACAATACTATGCTTCTCTCTTTGACTGGTTCCACACCTAGTCTGCATCTCTCTTTGGTAGGCATCCCCGGATTCTGGTATCTTCAACATCTTGGGGTCTTCAACACAATCCAGGCTTCACCTTCACTGCTTCACACAGGCCTCTCCAGGCCTCTATACAGGGACACCTCTGACACAGGCCTGGCCTCAGCATTTTTCTCAGCTGTAGAAGAAGATTTCACAATCCATTTCTTCTGTTCTTGACTCTAAAGGCAGAACAATGTGACTGAAGCTGCAAAGTTCTTCTGCTTACAAGGGCTAGAACTTGGCATCCTTATTCAAGTCCATTTTCATCAACTTTCTGTGTTTGATAGTTCCCTTCATTGTTTAAGCTTTTCTTTAATTCTTTTTCCAAGTTTGAAACTTAGCTGGGTGCAGTCTTTCCCTGGGGCTTCGGCTCCCTTATTTAAGAAGAGCCCTAGGGTCTTTCAACTTTTTTATCTTCTTTAGCACTGAATTTAGCTCCATTATATTTCCTGGTGCTCATTTTCTCTTCAAATTGTACATTATGTATTTTCCCTTGCTCAACTTTCTCCTTTTCATTATAGATCTGCACAAGAGTAACCACTAAAAATCGTGTGACAGAATCAATACTAGGCTGTCTTGAAATCTTCTCTGCCAATGCCATCAATCCCAAACACTTCAATTTAGCTTCAGATGTTTCAGACATGGCAAAAAGTGGCCACAGTCTTTGTCAAAGTATCACAAGAGCAGCCTCTAGGTCACATACTAATATTCTTCCTCTCTGAAACCTTTTGGGATAGGCTTCCATAGTTCACATTTCTCTCAGCATCACTGTCTTCCTTTTTTCTACTAAGATTGATCATTAAGCCCCACTTAAAGTGTCCAGACACTTTCCTAGTTCAAAGTCTCTCAAGTAGCACCATTCCCTTATGTTCAAGCATTCAAATACATGAACTCCTATTCAAATTACCACACAATGGCATGTTCTTCTGAAACCTCAAAGCCAGCCCCCAGTGACCCAGTTTGTCCAATGTGGCCACACCTTTTACAACAAGGCCCTGCCTTCTAATCTTTCCCAACCACTTCTATCAACTGGAAACCAAGTCTTCAAACATATGGACATTCTCATTCAAACAACCACAAGTATAAAGCCTATTTAAAAATCGTAGGTTAGCGAAATCATTCTTTTGGAATTGCCTACTTTTACCCTAGCAGGTGCATGCCCCATACCACTACACAGCAAACTTTGTCTGTTTTTTACACTAACCTTTGTGTAACTTTTGTGGACTCATTCAACTGAGAAAATAAGGGCCAGGAAGTCAAGGACAACTCAGAATAATGTCTTAGCCAGGTGAGTCATACAAAAGAGTAATGCATAGGGTTGTTAATCATGATAGCATCTTACCAATCTCTTTTCTCACTACAGTTTACTTAAAAGCGTAATGCTTGCCCCAACAGAGAGAAACCCTAGAGAGTTCCTGTTTGTTTGCTAGGTATATTTCATTCTCTTATGTGAAATTGATTCTTTCTTTCTTAAAAATGGCAACTAAATTGATAGATAGTCACCATTGTCTGTGATGATGATACTAAAACAGAGAACATCCCTTTCCCTTTGACCCTTCACTAGTAACCAGCTGCTATTTTGGCCACTCCTTCTCTTTCCACTACACCCAGTTGAGAAACGCACTTGTCCTCTGGGGCTTTAAGAAGAGTGGGAGATGACAAAATTCAACCTTTCACCTTCATTATACTGGTTTACATAGGGCTTTTCAAAGCAGATTTTAAAACTGATTTATCCAATTGTTGCAGCCTATATCACTAGTATTCTTTATAGGACTATGGACATGAAATGTCAGGCAGTAATAAAGTTTTACTTTGCCAGGCTTCATCCTTCTGCATACATCTCCCTAGAATTAAAAGAGGGAGTACTGGCCAAATGCCATCTCAATTTCATATCACTTTATTATTTCCCAAAGAGCAAACTAGATAACATTTTAACTCCCAGCAAGGAAACTAATTTGTGCAGATCTAAAACTGAATGCAAATGATTCAAAGTCACCAAATGAGAAACGACTTTAAAGGCAATTTTGAAATCCAGGTTTGAGCATCTTTTTCTTTTCTCTTTCTTTTCATCTGCATCCGATCTCGAATGCTTTCAGCCAAGGAAGACATTCGCAGTTTTCTCGTCTTTCTTTGTCTCTTTCACTTGGCTTCATTCCATTGCTATGACTTCAAGCTCTCTGCTTATGTTATTTCAAAGAGCCTAAACCAGCATTTGTGTATGCGGTCATTACTAGCACTTTCGCAGTTTTTGTTGACTGCATTTCCTATTCCTTTGTCTATAAATAACTTTTTCTTATTTCTTGGTGTGAATGAAACATTTTGATTGGGGCTGGGCCTTACATGTCCTAGGCTATTGTTTGAGAAACTGATTTTGGCAAGTAAATTATTTTGAAAAAAAATTGAAGTTGAAGCCTGCTTTAAAGTTTTTGTAGTATGTATTTGGAGCACATTTCATTCTAGGAATAATTAATCCCTACTTCTAAGGTGTGATTCTTCTGAAGTCTTTACTAAATGGCCTGGCTGATCACTAATATTTGCATTCCATGGCTAATCAAACTTTGAAAAACTCCTTGACTGCTGTGAGCTTTGAATATTTTGTCGTTGTTGTTGTTTGCTGTCATAGTACTCTATGGAATCTGGTGCTAAGCCCTATGTAATTTTACCTTATGCACAAACAATCAATGACATCTTAAATAGTAAGTACCCTACTGTCAATTTCTAAGGCTGTATGTCAGGCTGTATGTATCTGCACAACCCACTCCTTTCAAAACTGCTTTCCGCTCACAGCTACCAAACTGTCCCTAAACTCTCATGTGCATCCACTGCTTGCTTTCTCCTTCTCTGATACTGCAATTAGAGATTGCATTCAGGGAGGAAATTAAAGCATTTCTTAGATCCAAATAGCTTTTCTTATGGTTTTTCATAAATTATATCATGTATTACTGTATTAGTTACTTCTACATAATAATGACCAAAATACCTGGAGAATTTAAGTCTATATTTTGTCTCATAGCTTAAGAGCATCATGGTGGGGAAGGTGTGTGAGAGCAGTTCAGTTTATGATGGAAAGAGCATGTACAAAGTCTGTTCATAGCACTGTAGGCCAAGAAGCCAAGGCTGAGATAGAAAGTAGGAGGATATAACATACCCTCAAGGTCCTACAGTGATCTACTTCCAGTAGCTAGGCTTCACCTCCAGAATTTTCGAGGGTACCCCAGAGCAGTTCCACAAACTGGGATAAGAACATCCACAACATGAGCTTTTAGGAGGCATTTCAAATTCAAGTTACTAGCTACTCACTGTTCAATGTATGAGACCATTTGTTCCATATGTTATATGTAGCTCTGCACTGTTTAAAATAGGAGATTAAGTCTAGAGCTTGTTCATTCCTTAGATTAGTTCATGGCAGTACTGTGGCCATGATACTTTGTTTATCACTAGATAAAAAATATTGTCTCCTTGAAATGGCAAGATGGATCAGTAGTGAAAAGTGTCTGCTCCTCTTCCAGAAGACACAACTTTAGTTTTCAGTGCCTATGTTGGATGGCCCACAGTCACTTTGTAACTCCAGCTCCAGAGAATCTGATGTCTTTTTTCTGGCATTTACAGGTACCTTCATATACTATGCATGTGCACGCACACACACACATACACACACGCATGCACATACGCAAGCACGCACATACACACGCACGCACGCCCTGGCTTAGTCGATGTTTTCTTACTGTGAACTGATACCATAACTGTGGTAACTGTTATTTTAAAAGAAAAGGATTTAACTTGGGCTTGATTACAGTTCAGAGACTTAGTCCCTTATCATCATGGCAGGGGGTGTGGTGGAATACAGATAGACATGTTGCTGGAGAAGGAGCTGAGAGTTCCACATCTGGATCCGTAGGGAGCAGGAAGAGGGAGATCCTGTCTTTGACTCGAATATTTGAGACCTCAAAGCTCACCCCTCAGCGATATGCTTCCTCCAATAAGGCCATACCTACACCAACAAGGACAAACCTCCGAATGATGCCACTCCCTGGTGACTAAGCATTGAAATACATGAGCTATGGGGTCCATTCCTATTTAAACCACCACACACTAAAAACACCTTTTAAAATCTCTATAAAAATGGAGTATCTGCATAGTGCTCCCCCACAAATGATACGTCTCTATCATATACTCTCCATTCAAAACTCAGCTAATTTGTGGTAGTGTGCCTAAAGAAATATTCGAAAAGCCAGATACTGGGGAGAAATTGGGAAGAAGAGTTTCTTCTGGACAGGACAGGACCCATTGCACTCATGAACTCATAGCTACTGCGGTTGCCTACAATACACCCACATGAGATCAAGTCAGCCAATATTACAGCACATAACAAAGAGAGCCACTTGAGTAGCCACCCTTGGCTGAGGATCTACTGATAACTGATGGTTACCAGGGAAGAGAGAAAGTCAGGTCCCCGGAAAGTTCGCCATACTCCATAAAGGTTGGAGTGGGAAGTGGGAAAGTGGGGAGTGGATATGTTTAAAATACAGTATATGTGCATAGGAAATTCTCAAAGAATAACATTTGTGGTATTTAAAACGTAAAAGCAACAACAGCATATATCTATATACATGCAAACCTTACCTTGTCATAAGTGATCTGTCCTTAGCCACTTTTCTAAGTCCATCTTTTACCACACTCTCTTGTTTACTCCACAAGTCGTGGCTGCAAGTAAGGGCTTGGTTGTCCCCAAACCAAGAAACCAGTACGAGGCTCTGGGAAATGGTGCTCACTGAGACCTCTACCTGTAGTACTTTCTTCAAATGCTTTCAGGGTTTATTTCCTCAATTCACTGAGGTCACTGGGGTAAATGATGTCATGTGATTAGACACATGTTGTGACTTCTTTATCTCAAATGTCCCTCTGTTTTTTTTCTTATCCTAATGATTCTTTGTTTTTGCACATTTTGCTAACTGACAATGAGTTGTAACTGCACACATTTACTTTTTTTTCTATCCCTACCAGTGGGCTGCATATTCTTAGAGGAAACAAGTAGCCTTTCTAATTATTATATTCCCTATGCACATGGAGAATTCATACAACAATTATTTATTAAAGGAATAAAATTTCTTGGAAGTGTTTGCCATTATTTTCCCTTCCATATTCTGCGTGTTTTACAAAATTAATCAGAAATTCTTCCCAGCATATATAACTTAAAATTAAAAACTTGATAATCCTTGTGTATGTACCTGCGATTTATTTTCTTATTTGAAATCACATATTTTTTGTGAATGTTTTATGAACGTAACAATAATAAAGAAAAATCTTTTCTATCTTTGCTGCTTCCTCCTTTGCTGTTTGCTCTCTTGCTGGGTCCCTCCCCCAGGAAGACTCCTTAGGAAAGCGGGTACATATGTGTGCCAATATATTTGTCAGGACAGGTTAGAGAAACAGAGCATCAACCAGCAACCCTTAGCTCACAGTGGCTTACTGTATGGGACTGGTTTCTTTCTGAGGTTACACATTTAGCAAAGATGGGGGTGACATGCTTTCCCTCAGATTTCACTCTGGGACCTGCTCTGATGCTACCTGTGGGGGACTCAGTACAAAGTAGATGGCTTATTTCAATTATTGTGATTCAAGGCATGCTTCACAAAGTGCCAATTCACTAAGGTGTCAATAGAGGGTGGGGAACCCCAAGAGATACTGAAACACAGGCAGAGATGTTGCCATCATTCACCTGCCCTGCCCAGAGGAGGATGCTTTGATGGCAGAGCTGGGAATGGATGCCGAGAAAACAAAACACAGGTTTTGCAGTACCTCAGACTGAAAATAGTGTATATCAATGGCGCTGACACTTCATTGGTAGGAGGTTCTCACATGTTTCCAACAACTAGGAACATATATTTCTAACAACGCCTTCAGTCTTATTTTATTTAAATGTAATGTATGTTGGCATATCTAGTATGCAAGTGGCAAAGTTAATTCCCTTCCAAGACTATTAGAGTTATCGCAGAAATGATGCTTTTGTTTAAATATGTTATCAACTTTGTGAACTTTTATCAGTTTTAAAAGTTAGGTGCCTTCAGCTGTCAAGTCATTATAATTTCTAATTTTGATCAGTATAATTTTTAAACTTTTGATTGGTGTCATAACTTATCATGGCAGATAGGATTTAGGGAAATATTAAAAATTAAACATTCTAAATGAAAGATTTCATGAACCAACTTTCTTTATATGTGATCAAAGTGACAACTTGTTGACAGATGACTGTTACATGCCCTCCAATCTGGTGAAACGATTTTTTTTAAGGACAGAGCACATCAAATCATTCAATGTCAAATTATAAGAGCTCACTATTTGATTTTTAATTCATTAGCATATTACCCACTATGAGCCACATATTCTTTTGTTTAAAGAAATAAAGATAACAAAAAATGTTTCAGTCAAAATTAGTTAACTTTCACCGCCATAACAAACAACCCTAAAATATGCCCCTTTTGACTCTTTGATTTTGTTTGTTTCTTTTTCTGTTCACTTACAAAGTGTCAGGATTTACTTTTTGTTCACACAGGGACTTCAGTGAGTGACTCATGGGCTCAGCTCTCCATCACCTGGAATCAGAGACTCACATGAAACAGTTGATTGTTGGGCTGTTGCAAAAGCAGAAACGCTGAATTTGGGATTGTACGATGACTCCTACTATTTCCACTGGACTCAGATATGGCTTGCTTCCTTCCAATTATTGATTTGTTTGCTGTCCTGACACTTTCCCATCCTATCCCATGATATTCATGTGGGCTCTCATGGTCCTGTGCATTATTGACGTAATTCAGCTGTCCCTCCATTGCCCTCATCTCTGGTCCTTTGAGGAAAGAACTCATAGTTTCTGCATTCTAATCACATGGTTGGTTCCCACTGTGACTCCTAGCTACCATTCTAGCCTGTTATTAGCAGGAGTTTGCAAATTAAGGAGGTAGTTTTAAATAACAAAAGACAACTATTAGCATTTAGGAATCCCAAGAACTTTAGGAGTTCTGTGTCACAAGTCAGCAACAAAACCAAAAATACATTTTATGATTACATCCTACAAAGCATTTCCATTTCCTTACTTTTATCCTTGTGACAAGGCGCTATTCATTACACTTTTCAAAGGATGGCATGCACACTTCTGGCTGTTATTACCGTAGCAAAAATTATCTTTTAGACCAATGAAGAATAAAAAAAATATGCTCTGTTTCCTTCATTTATTCTTTCTTTGATACCTTTCCTTTTAAAATACAGATCCACAGTCATAGCCTTTTGTTCTGTCTCAGGAATTTGCATTAGTCATTGTGTGCAAGACAGGCTTGCTGGCATTTGATTTCTTCAGTGTTGTTTGAAGAACAATTTTCTATTACTTTTGCAGTATAATTTAGCTATGTTAAGTCTAGGATAATGAATTTTATTTCAGCAGTAAACATTTTATTCCATCATGCTTGAGTTTGCATATTTTTATGATAGCCTGTTGGTTGTAATTCTTACCCTTTTCCTCTGTAGGTAGGATATTTTCCCTTTCTGGATTTTGTAAAAATTTTGTCCTTAAGTTTTAAATTTCTGCAGACAGAATATATTTCTACCTTGATTATATGTAACTCCCTCATTCTCCCCCAAAGCACAATACATACACACATACATACATACATACATACATACATACATACATACATACATACATACATGCATACATACATGTCATGCTTGGTGTTTCTTGTATCTCTGATTTAGTGTCTGCCATGAATAGCCATGCCATTATATTAGAAAATGATGCTATTATAGCTTAGTTCTTATGTTCTACTCTTTCTTTCCTCTTACATTCTTACTGTTATATTTACATCATATCTCTAAAATTGTTCCACAGTTCTTAATCTTAGGGATTTTACTATGCTGCTTTACTTTTCTCATTCTCTGATTCTAGCTCTCAGCTGTACTTATTTGTTAGGTTTTTTTCTTTCTGCATTAGAACACCATATTGTCAATTATTTAATCCTTTTGTATGATAATTGCAACATTTGTGTTATAACTGATTCTTATTTTAAGGTTTTTTTTCCCCAACTTTCGGTATGCTTTGCATCTGTGGTGTATGTGTGTGTGTGTATATACAAATGTGTGGCATTGGATAGTAGGAAATGAGACCAGAAGTATGCCCTTTGTGGAAATCTTTATGTGGCCATTTGTTGGACACTTGCGTTGCTGTGCAATTTGTCACCTATAGAATTCATGATTTCCAGCACTGTTTTTGCTGACTATATTAACTCCAAAGTTCCTAAATCTTTATGAAAGAGAATCTCTGTGACTTAATATATAGGGATATAGATATTAATTCTTTGAGAATTTCACCCAATGTACTTTGATCATATTGACCACTCTTTCCAATTTCTCTTAGATCCACCCTCTCTACCATTGCCTCCTTATCAATCCAACTTGTCTTTTGATTTTTTATTTAGTTTAACTATTAAGTCTAATTGGTGTTGTTCAACTTTTCTGTGGAGTAGTACCTGTCCTGGAGTGTGGTGAACCTTCAATAATCAGACCATTGAAGAAAATTAACTCTTCTTCTCCTTGACACTATCTAATGTCACTAACTCCTTAATAATTACCTGTAGTATTTCTTGTCTACCTCTTGCTCTATGTTGGGATTGTGTCTAGCTTGAGCTTGTGCATACTATCACAATTGCTGAGTTCATATGTGCAACTGCCCTGCTGTGTCTAGAAAATACTGTTTCGTTGTAGTTATGCGCTACTTCTAAATCTTAAATTCTTTCTGCCATGATCCCTGAATCTTTAAAGTGTTTGTGTGTGTGTGTGTGTATGTGTGTGTGTGTGTGTGTGTGTGTGTGTGTNNNTGTATGTGTGTGTGTGTGTGTGTGTGTGTGTGTGTGTTATAGCTGTCCCATTTAGGCATGAGCATTCCACAGCCTTTTATTTTTTCACATTGAACAGTTGTGGATCTCACTGTTAATTATATCAACAGAAAAAAGAAGCTTCTTTGGTGAAAGTTCTGAGATAGAATAGTCTATGGGTATAGCAATAAGTCAAAGAATGCTAGTCATTTAGCAGATTGATGGTGTTAGGTTCTACCCTAGGTTTCTAACATGTCCAGCCACAGGTTTTAGTCCTTGGTACTAATGCCAGGAATGTGTTTCATCTTGTGGAGTGTGCCTTAATTTTAATCAGAAAGTTATTGATTTCTCCTATGACATTCATGCCCCTATCACACCAGTGGCCCTTTCTCATCATGTCAGCTGTAATATAGACTACTGGATTTACTACTGCATAAGACTGATGACTATATTCTCCACCAGTAGTCTACCCTTCAGGGATGAAGCTTTCAGGTGAGTACCAAATTGATGGTTTTTTGCTCTAATACACAGAATTGGTATCTTCACCAATATCGACAAAATATTGCTAAAATATTGTTTTAGCACTGAGTTCTGGGGGTAACCAAGAGTATTGGCAGTTGTCCATAATGTTTGGGCACCAATGGGGCTCCATTGCCAACAATTCAAATAGAAGTGACAAATTCCTAGCACTGGAGTCTTTCTTTACTAGCATGTGTTACCTGACTAGGGCATTTTCCATCCCTCCCCATAATAGGTCAACCCTACTTAAACTCATTTCATATATGCACATATTTTAGAAAACCCCTACAGTGGAGGTTTTCTAAAGGTTTTCAAGTGTTAGTTATCTCTCCCTGCATTCCTTACTCCCATCTGCCATCATATTTAATCATTTCTGTTTCATTGTGTCTTCCATTTTGGGCTAAAATCCCCTCTTATACTAGAGTATTGGTGATCTGAAAATCAGTTATGGTGGAAGAAAAATGTACTCTATAATCTTTCAACTAATCCTCAGTGGTTCATTGGGAATGTGTCTGGGTTTAGGTCCATTACACATTGGCATGATTTGGAAATAAAATAGTATTCATGAATTAAGGCTTGGTGTGAAGACCAGACGTCCAATCATTGAGAGATAATGAGAGCTTTGCCAAAGTGAATGTATTATTCTAATATAAAATTATAACTTGGTGGCATTATTGAATAGTGGTGGAAATTCTGGATGGGGAATTAGTTGGAGACTTTTTTTTTTAAGAGTATATCTTATACCCATTTGCTCTCTCTGCTTTATTTTCTTTATTCTTTTTTCCCCTGATACATGATTTTCCTGTGTAACAGCCCTAGCTGTCCTGGAACTAGCTCTTGTAGATGTAGACCAGACTGGCCTTGAACTCAGGGTTCTCCCTGACTCTGTGTCCTAAGTTCTGGGATTAAAGGCATGTGCCACCACCACCCTGCTACTCTCTGCTTTCTAACCAACAGCAGAGCAGTCATATTTTGAACCTTTCCTCTTTTAAACTGACTCTCTCAAGTCTTAGTCATAGTGATGAAAATCTGACTATATATATATGGTTGATAACTACCAGCTTTGCCCTGCTCACTAATCCCTTTCTTGACTACAATATTCTGAATTTATTTTCTGGAAATTTCATCTTGCAAGAAGTGTTTGAGTGATGACTTGTAAAATATTTACATATTGTAACTAAAATGGATATTATAATTTTATTTATTTGTCAAAATATAGAAACTTAATAAGCACAATATTTATTTTATATATCTCTACATTCTTTAAGGGCAAATGTTCCCACATGGTATATATATATTTGGATGTTATGTGACATATTAAACCTATTTTTAACATCAATAAGATTCAAATTCAGTATTAATTTATCTCAAAGATTAATCATATATTCATAACTAAAAATAGGACATAGTTACAGACATTCATGAAAAATTTGTGTTGTTGCATTAGTATCAGTAGGATGATTTTCATACTGGTACATTGTAACATGAATGCTGGGCTTGTTTGTTGGGGTTTCTGTCCTGCCCAGTACCCCACAGCCGGCAAGCCCCA
>LOEQ01005334.1:149230-160363 GCA_001685075.1 Bramus lutescens
AGATAGATAGATAGATAGATAGATAGATAGATAGATAGATAGATGATAGATTATTAGTTAGCAGGGACTTATCAAAATAATTTAACTTAACTCAAGCATGCAAATAAAATATTTTTCTTTGATTGTGAGACAGATATTAAAACAAATAAGCAGATTATATATTACATATTAAGGAAAAGGTGAGTACTAGCCTAAAAAGAAAAGCAAGTAGAGAGGAAGGATGAAAGGGCCAAGTTTGTGGATTTAGGATGGATGTGGTAGGTACCATAACTTTATCAGACCTATCAGGGAATGACTCTACTCTTTTGTAGTGCACAGATGAAATTTGTGTAAGGCACGAGGGACTAAATTAGTCAGGGTAACAAAAATTCAGTGAATCTGAGATGATACTTGTGTCTAAGCACCATTGCCAAAGAAACCAGAGGATCCAGGGTGCGTTGGTGACAAATGAGCAAGTAAAATACAAGCAGCCAGAACCCAGACAGACCCTAAAAAGAAGGACTTCCCTTCCAAGTAAGGCAGGGAGGTGCTGGGAGTTTGTATCCAAGCAACTAAATGCTCTGAGGAGAGAAAGTCTTAGACCTGGTAAATGTCTTCATTTCATTTTTGTTACTGTGAGAAAGCAATGAGGCGGGGAGAGGGTTTATTGTGGCTCACTATTCCAAGCCCACGGTAGGGAAGTCAGGGCGACAGGAGCTAGAGACAACTAGCTGCATCACATCACTAAGAGTAGAAAGTAATGAACAAATAACTTGATGCTCAGCTCTCGTTTTCTATTCTCATATAATTCAGGACCAAAACATGGGGATTGGTGAGGCCCACATTAAGCCCAGATATGACTGCATCAATAACATAATCCAGACAGTCTCCCACAGATACGCCGATAGTTCAGTCTAATCAAGGAAATCCCTCATTGAAAATCTCTTCCATGGGATTTTAGGTTATGCTGAATTGACAACTGAAACTAGCCACGCCATCTCTACCCCTTCTCAGATTGACACACAAACATACTACTTTTAAATGATAGCTATCACATTCCTTGTTCCCTTGTCTCGTATTTTCATCTTGAACAATTCCAATATCTTAAAAGTCCAAAGTCTCTTAACTATGTAATCCTATAAAATAAAAATTATACACTTCTGATATATCATGGAATGAAATGAAAATTCTTACTTCAAAATGGGAGGACAAGAGTATTAATAAAATGAATAATCACACCAAAGTAAATCAAAAATCCTTCAGAAAAAAGAAAATGCCAAATAGTGAAACACAATTGTCTGTTCAACATCTTGTACTCACACTCTAATCATCTGGACTTCAAAAGGTTTGAGTAGCTTCAAGCCTCCGACTCCAACAGCTGTAACCCACAACTTTTAGACACAGGCTACTCCACTTTATACCAGCTATCTTTGGTGAATGACCCAGGATGCTTGCTTATATAGAATACTGGGGTCTTCATGGCAACTGAAGCTTCACTTTCTTATCTTTTTTCAAAACCTCCTAAGACTTCTGTACATATACCCTGACTCTATCACATGGTTCATGGTCTCTATGGCAACATCAGTCTTGCATCTTTTCCTTCAAAACCAGTACCACGTGGGAGATTGTCACAATGCTGACTACTTCTGCTGTGAGCTGATACAGTCGGCCTTCCTCAGACCATTGCTTTAACAGCTTCTCTCTGCTCACCCCAGTGAAACGTTTTCATAGGCAGGTACTTTTTGTGGAGCAAGGAACTCCCTTGGTAGCCGTATGTCTTTTTAATAAATTGGGAACTCTACCTGAAGAATTCAGTAGGTGGGATTTTTACTCTTGGGGATTTGTTTCTACTGTTCCAATGGAACAAAGGAGATTTCGCTTCAGAGATGCTGATATCCTTAGAAATCCAGCTGCTTTCTCAGCATCAGCTGGAATTCTCTCTCTCCAACTATGAAATTCCCTCTGCCATAGAGATTACTCAATTATCTTCAAAGTTAACTTAAGCAGAACATTACAGACATAGCCGAATACACTCAGTGTCTAGGTAAAAATACCATATGAATGTCTGGGCCCGTTTCTGGTTCTGAAGATGAGAGAATCCTTTTTGTCTCTGTGAGCCTTATGAGCCAGGGCCCCACTGTCTCCATTTCTCTTGGCAGTCTTGTCTTCCAAGTACCTACTGGAATGGTCCAGTAAGCTCTGTTTCCACTATTTTTGTGTGTGTGTGTTTTTCTTAAACACGAACTTAAAGTCTTTAACTTTCCAGTAACAAAACAGGTGAAATAAGAACTGTATAGGTAGGTTTATGGCAGCCAGGACCCCACTTATTCAGTGACAATTTCTGGACTAGTTTCATTTATGCTGTGATAAAATGCCCAGGAAAAAAAGTGACTTAAGGGAGAAGGGTTTTATTTCAGCACAGAAATCTACGTTATAGGCTTTTATTACAGTATAGTCAAGGTGGCAGAAACTTCAAACAGCTAGTTGCATCACATCTACTGTAAAGAATAAAGGGAAATAAATACATACATGCCTACTGCTCAGCTCTCTTTCTCTGTTCTTAGATTAAGAGCCCAATAGCAGGTAATGATATTACCCACTTTTAGGTTGGGTTTCCACAGCAATGAACACAATGAAGATAATCGTCCACAGATATACCTATAGGTAATCTTGATCAAGAAAAACCTCTCAATGAGACTCTTCTCAGGTGATACTAAGTGGTACCAAGCAACCAAGCAAAACTAATCGCCAAAGACCATAATTAAGGGGAGAGATGATGATGTCTCATGTAAGGAGGTTGTGGTTGAAAGGCTGAAGTTCAAATTTGGATACATTTTCATATATAGTCAACAAAATTTTTGCATGTGTACATACTGGAAAAGATATTATTCCTTATCCATGAGTAGAAAACCTTGTAACATTTCAGGTAAATGTATGGAAATATATGGAAAAAAGGAAATATACAATTATAGTCTAAAAGGCATGTGTTATATATGTCTTTGTGCCATTGATCTACAGGCTCTGGGATGGTGTTCAGGAGTTCAAGTAATGATCTAAACCTTTTGCAGTATGTACAAACGAGAAAGCTTAAAGTTTGCCTTTCCAAAATGGAAATTTATGTTCCATTCTGCCACACCTGACATCATTTACATTGGATGAGTTTTCATCCCGTGTAATGATCATAGTGCCTGAGTGTAGCTATAGAATTATTGATGTACTCCCATTTATAAATCCTGCATGGAATTTGGAAATGATTTGTATTAGAAATTATTTCAGTTCCTCTCTTGCCTTTCTTGTTCTCTATTTGAGAATATCACACTATATTTTCTGCCTCCCCTTGAATCTCTAAGCATTTCATATATTATTTACCTTGATACTCTAGCAATTTGTTGTGAGACATTATTATTTAAAAAGATATCTTTACTCCACAAAAGTCCTATTATTTCCAGTTGTAAATTCAATCAGAGATGACTGGATGACAGTTCTATTCCACACAGTAGTTTCAGGCATCTTTTGGTGGTACCATGGTGGCAGATGGTTTAAAGGGTCTGAGACAGCTTGCCTTAAATGCCAGGTGCCTTGTTAAGGTTGGACTAGCTATCAGATACTATCCTCATCAGTGGATTCCTTGTGTAGAACAGTGGTTTTCAATAGTCCTAACGCTGTGACCCTTTAATACTATTCCTCACATTGTAGTGACCCCTAACCATAAAATTATTCTATTGCTACTTCATAACTGTAACTTTGCTACTGTTATGAATTGTAATGCCAATATTTGATATTCAGCATATCTGATATGTGACCCCCCCAAAGGGGCTGTGACCCACAGGTTGAGAACCACTGATATAGTACCTCAGAATTTCAGCAATGAGATTTGCAAATGACACTCACTTCATTGCTGTTAATACTTTAGTGGCAAAGCCCCAGAAATCACTGTGTCACTTCTGCCATCTTTTTACCATCCGACAGTCCCAAGCCTGCACAAATTCAGAAGGAAGAAAATTTTACTACACTTGTCACCGGACTATGTTGCAAAGAATTTGCATTTATATTGTAAAACTATTAGTTTAATAATATATAAGCTTTCTGCAATGTGGTCATTATAATGCATATTGAAATTTAATCTACATTTCATTATATAATTCCATTTTGCTTTCTTGGTTAAGAGTAGCCAATATCTGGATGAAACAAAGAGTTTCCTATTTACATGAAAACTGTGAGACCAAGAGTGTTTTAGTTTTTCATTTTGTCTATATTGCTTCAGTTTCATATAGGAAGAGAAAGCCAACTCATAGAAAAGGAAGCTATTGTGTTATTTAGCTGTCTAGGACTACTATTGATGGGAGCATCAACAAATTTAATTCCTAAGTACTCTCAGAAACTGTTTTAGGGATTATAAAAGCTTCTTTGATCATCTTTTTTAGGGAAAAGGAGAAAGAAGAAGGAGAGGAGGAGAAAGAAGAACAGATTTGCCTATTCATAGTTTTCAGTGACTCAATCGAGAGGCACATATTTCCTATGTTTTAGCATTGAAGCATGAGAATTACATACTTGAAGCCAGTGTATCTGACAGTACCCCAGAGCTAACTGATGAGTGCAGAAGGCAGAACATTGAAATGGGCCAGAGGAGAGGAAGACATATTGTGAAATGTATAGTATCAATAGATTTAGTCTAAAATACTTTTTAATATTTTCAGGTTTGGGGGTAAAAACAAATTCAAAATTTCTAATGTATATTTATCTTGCTCTCTAGAATCGGAGATGCAGACAGCCTAAAATTCAAATATGAGGATAAATAACAATTGCTAGTTTGAGGAGAAAGTTAAATAACATGATTCTTATATATCTTATTAAGAAAGATATGACATTGCATAACCAATCATACTGTTAGTAAAAAAAGAGAAAAGTATATGCATGAAAATGAGATTAGACAGTTTGTGGCTTTCCATGGCTAATCTCCCACTATCATTTAAATATGCTGCTATCTCAGGTCATCCTGGGACTCCTTCCCTGCCTCGTGGCTTTATTCTTGTACTGTTGAACATAGATGGCTGCATAGAATATAAACATCCTCAAAGGCACAATGAATCAAAATCAAAACTAGATAACTCCCTAATGAAATCTAAAATCTAAAATGAACTTGGACAAATCAATCTGGTGTCCAGTTAGACGTTTCACTCCTATTGACTAGTATTCACAGTGTTAAAAGGTACATTGCATGGTGGTAGAGAAGAACAGCAATCCTCAATATCACCCAGCTACAAATGCTGCAATTGACAACAAAATCCTGCTTGTAATTTAAACTGTGTAATAGTGATAGAAAGATGATGGGAGTAAGCAATCACATTTTATAAATGAAGTTAAGTACAATTCCATCAGATGAAACTCAAATTTGATACTACAAAATGACCAAGAACCTGAGACCAAATAAGTCATGGGGCCTAGGGGAAAACCTACTACTATTCTGTTAAAGAAACACTGCAATGAAATGCCTCCTAATGAAATATTGCTATACCCATAAATGACATCACTCAGTCCTCATCAGAGAAGCTTATTCTTGCAGTAGATATCATTTAACACCAAGTGGGCAATGTGCAGAGAGTGAGACTTTGGAGCAATCATCTCTAAATAGGATGTCATTGTCAGAATCATATTCTTAAGATCAGAAATGTATGTAGAAGAGAAGACAAGAAGGCAGAAAGATTCTAAGAGCCAGATTTGATGGATAACATCAAGGAAACAGTGTCTTCCTATAGGCAGAGACTGCTTGTTTGTTCTTGGCCACCTAGACCCAAAATAATCACACAGAAACTATATTCTTTGCTATATTGTTTGGCCAATAGCTTAACAATATTTCTAGATAGTTTTTACATTTTAAATTAACCCATTTTTATTTTATATTTTGCCAAGAGGCCCATGGCTTACCAGCAATGGTAAGCATCTGTCTCCTCTGGTAGCCCCATGGCATCTCATTAACTCCACCTACTCTTGCTCTACATCTATCTGCTTGGATTTCCTACCTTGCTCTATTCTGCACTGCAACAGGCCCAAAGCATTTTCTTTATTAACTAATGGTATTCACAGCATACAGAGGGGAATCCCACATCACCTCCACTTTTCTGGCTAAATAAAAAGGAAGCTTTTAACTTTAACATAGTAAAATCACATATAACAAAACATGTATCAGGCAAGAATTACAGTTATAATATTTATATGTACTTTATCTTTTATCATAACTAAGGAAAACTATAGTCATACCTATCCTTCAACTCTGTTAGAAATACAAGAAGGATATGATATTACTTAAGTTAACAGGAAGTGAATTATAAGCAAATTCCAAAACTCTAGAATTGAACAGACATCTTGCTGCCTGGACAGTGACCCAAAGTTCTTTTGTAACATTGAGGCCCCTATCTTCAGGCCCATAGTATTTGGCAGATGTTTCCATGAAACAGGTAATTTTGAAGACAGTTCTCCCTATATTGGAAGTTTGTCAGTTACTTCCTTCTGTATCATACAAAATGTCTAGCAGACTCTTTCATGAGACAGGAACCCCAAAGGATCATCTCACCTTTAGACAAGTTCAACAGTCTTTTTCTGTGGTCCAGTTCATAAAAGATGACATCAAGGAGTCCAAGCTAGAGCAGTTTCTTGCCCAAATGGCTTGCAAACTCCATAAGGAGCCTCTTTGATACCCATATTCCTCTTGAAGTAATTAGTGCTGCCAGGAGCAAATGTGTCTCATTGTCATGAAAGTCCTAAGATTTTAAAATATCTTAAATTCCATATTTTGAAGGTCTTTAAGAGGTTTGAAGAATATCTATCTAACTGAAAGATATCTCTACATATTTAGAAACGTAACTAACATGACTACAAAACTTGATTATTATAGATGATTATTTTTAACATGTATTTCTTAATTATACATTACATTTTAAATGAGCTGCACAAACACAATACCTTAATCAAGAGCAGAAATATACATATAAAATGACCTTTAATTTGTATCAATAAATCAAAATCCATACCAATGCAAAGTATTCATCTCTATAGCATATCCCCTTTAAATGTAAACAAACATTTATAAACAGTATTTGGGAATTTGGGTGTAGTTCTCTTCAAACTGCATCCTGCTTTTTGTTGGGCAAAGAAATTTTTGGGTTCAGGGAGACCTTACAGGGGGTGTTGGTCCATCAAGCTACATTAGCATGGAAGGAATCCACAGGTTCTCATCCTCTGTGGAAAAAGAAGCAGAACCTCTTTTCCAAAGAAACATCCATAGACAAAAATTTTGAAGTCAAGTTACCTTTAAAATATTTATGTTGGTTTAGCTTAGCAGCTGGTATAATAAAATGTCTCTCTGTACTTCATTCATTCACAGTGAAAAAATTCAAAGAAAATACAATAATTTACATAATCCAGACTCTGTGTATATTTAATCTTTACATGGCTTATTTTTCTTTACTCCTTTTTAATCTATGAATGTTTGTACTCTGTCTCTTTAAAGACTTTGTTTTTTTTAAATCATGTACTTCCTTTTATAACTATTTCTTCTTTCTCACAAGACTGCACACATTTACCCAACAGTGTGATGGATTTAGAGGTCTTTTCCATCTGAATTTGTCTTTATTGTGCACCTGTAATCCTTTTCTGACCAGGACTGCTTTTTAATTCCCATGTGGCTAAGACTAAGGCTGCTTTGCCTTTTGGCTCTGCCAAGTCCAACATGGCAGAGGTCTGTTCAGCTCCAGCTCTAGGAGCCATACTCACAGCCCCATTTTCAGGCACACAGTGGATCTATGTTGTCATTAAGCAAATTGTAGCACTCTGCTCACAAACCCCATTCAAGCACTCAGCTTCCTGAACGAGCCAGTATTTGTGTTGGCAGCATGGCCCAGAAAGCTGAATCTTAAAGAAGCAGTGCAATTTTTTGCCTGCTAAAGCTGAATCAGGAAAGCTTTTGAAGAAGCCACACCTCTGCCTATCACCAGCAAACAGACCCTTATCTAAAAATATGTGGCTGCCATCAGCTCCAATTGACTCCCATTTCTGTGAGTCTATAAGCCCCCGTCCTGTTTTTAAGATTTTAAAAGTCTATGCCCCGGACAGTGGGTGCCATTTTGTAGGCAGAGACTGCTTTTTTATTCCCGTAGGCAGAGGTTGTTTGTTTATTTTCCGGCCACCCAGAGCCGACATAATCACACTGAAACTATAGTAGTTGCAATACTGTTTGGCCAATAGCTTAAGCATATTTCTAGCTAGCTCTTACATCCTAAATTAACCCACTTCTATTATTTTATATTTTACCACGAGGTTCAAGGTTTACTGGCATGGTTTGAGTGTGTCTGTCTCCTGTGGTGGCTTCAGGGCATCTCATTGACTCTGTCTTCTCTCTCTCTCTACATCTATCTGCTTGGAATTCTCACCTTGCCCTATTCTGCAATGTAATAGTGCTAAAGCAGATTCTTTCTTAACCAATGGTATTCATAGCATAAAATAGAAACTTCCACATCATCTTCCAGAAAAAGAAACACTGATACTCATGTAAACTCGTAGAAACAGTGATGGATATCATGCATAAGACCTGTACAAGTTCAAACCAGACAACATCCCAGTACTGACTAGAGGAGGTGGATTCAAACTCCCACCCCTGAGGAAGAATTTGTTTGAAATTTATTCCTGCTGGGAAAGGGAAATTCAGTTTTCTTCCTTAAAGCGCTACTAGGTATACTGACAATACTCCAGAACATGTCCTATGCCCAGGTACAGCTGGCTAACACAAAATAGACTGCATCTTGTTGTGTTTGCTTTTTGTTTTGCTTTGTTTTAATGTTTTTATTAACCTTTTCTTTTAGTTTGTCTTTTCTTTGGACTTCTGGTTTTATGGCTTTGGTCTTGCTTTTATAAAAAAAAAAAGAGCATGAACTTGCTTGAGTAGGGAGATGAGGAAGATGTGGAAGTAGATGCAACAAAAAATACGATCAAAATATACTGCATGTTAAAATATTTTATGAAATTTTTGTTGTTTTGATGATTCCAACTTTAAGCTTCATTTATTTCATCAATGCAGATCCACCACATCTCCTTCATCCTAGCACTATTTCTGTTCTTGAAACATTCAGCTAACACATCACATAAAGGGGTTTTAAATGTGAGTTAGTTTTTAAAGTTCCAAAGATGTGGGATGAGAATATCACGTTACTTCCTGGCAGTGGTGGTAGCACATGCCTTTAATTCCAGTACTCAGGAAGCAGAGACAGGTAAATCTCTGTGAGCTCAGGGCTAGCCTGATCTACAAGAGATAGTTCGAGGACAGGCTCCAAAGCTATAGAGAAACCTGGTCTCGAAAAACTAAAAAACAAACACACAAACTAAGAATATCGTGACAAAACTATGAAGTCCTTGCACTAAGAAAACAAGTCTTTTGGTTGTAAGGAAGGGCCTTATAGGATCAGGATCAGTTCTGTCAGTGTGATCATAGACAGCCCATGGTTTTCTGTTTCAGGCAGGAGTTCTGAGACGCTTATGAATCATCTAATCTAGCCCCATTATATTAGAATGACTTTCCCTTTTAATGATGTGTGTGTGTGTGTGTGTGTGTGTGTGTGTGTGCTTCATGTACTTGAATGTCTGTGTAACAGCTGCATGTGGTACCTGCAGAGGCCAGAAGAGGGAGGCAGAAAGTATGGAACTGAAGTCACAGACAGTTCTGAACCACCATGTGGTTGCTTTGAGTCCTACACAGGTCCTCTGGAAGAGCAGCAAATTGTCTTAACTGCTGAACTGTCTTTCTAGTCCCTATAATGACTTTCTTGACTTGACATATCAGGAAAGTTTCTTGAGTTCTTTGCCCTTCATTCTCATATTCTCTGTTTTTCTCCAAAATCCTGATAAAATTCCTCTCTAATAGCTGGTAACAGTAAGGGAAATACAGGATAATCCATTACTTACTACAGTAGACCCATGGGTCAGTGATTTGTGTGAACTGCAACAAAATTCATTTCTAGGATACAAATTGCAATCATTTGGACATTTTCCTCCGGCTGAAAAAGGAGAGTGAATTGCTTAAGGCCTCATTTTCTCAGCAGCTATTTTCCTATTTAAAAGAAAATATGTAGATATTCAGAAGATTCCATCAAAACTTCCCTACAGATGACGCAAAGCAAAACAACAGTAGTACTCTTTTTCTCAGTCTACAAACACTAGTTGTCTAGTATCATTCAGCACCACCAGGCGAAGTCAAATGTGAACGTACTGTTTCCTCCCCAGGCTCATTTTATTATTGCAAAGCATCTGCTTAGTTTTTAATCTCCTGGACTAACAAGTCATTGCTCATTTGTTTACGGACCAAATGAATCACATCAGTGTAAATACCTCCTATACTATTCTAGCATTGTTCTCACAATTGAGTGATTCTCCAACAAAGTGATCATTAACAGGAAGTGTAACTTCTGCTAATCTTGTTTATTGTTTGTGAGCCATGCCAATGATTTCCTTTATTAAGTTTTCAGGTAGGAATACAGAACTTTCAACTCCTTTTAAACTTTCATTCTTAAGGATCTTGGTAGACATATTTTAAGCATAACTCTTGGAACTACATCATTTCCCTTTCCCACTAGAAGATCCTGAAGTCTTTAGAGTTCTGATGCGCTTTTGGAAACTGTAGGCAAACCATAGTATTTGGCTATTTTCCTACTGGAACCAAAGGTAACATACTCTGGACAACCCTATTAGTTTTAAGAACAGCTCCATAATTAAAACAATTACTTATAGTATTTCAGGATATTCAGTCTCTATAAAAAATTATACCCAATTTTTAC
The DNA here is from genome assembly GCA_001685075.1 of Bramus lutescens. Classification (NCBI taxonomy): domain Eukaryota; kingdom Metazoa; phylum Chordata; class Mammalia; order Rodentia; family Cricetidae; genus Bramus; species Bramus lutescens. Next base: position 160,030 of record LOEQ01005334.1, read on the forward strand.
TCAAAGAAATTTGGATATTCTTTCATAGCCCTTCATTATTTTCATAATTTTTTTCTTTTAGAAGAACAGCATTAATTTGAGTTGATAGTTTTAAAACAGATTGATCAGCATGGTAATGAAAAAAATTAGATAATTATGTAGATTTAGTCTTTCTTATAGGAAAACTTACAAACTAAGCATACTGATCCAATACTCTATGAAAAGCACATGTTGTTAATAAAGAATTTAACGTGTTGTTAACTCCAATGGAGTAACACTGTCAATGTTGTGGTTTTTTTTTGGTTTGAGGTTTTATTATTATTATTATTATTATTATTATTATTACAAATTTCCA
>LOEQ01005334.1:185760-200352 GCA_001685075.1 Bramus lutescens
TTCTTTATTAACCAATGAAAGTAACACATAGACAGATGACCCTGCTACATCAGCTAATAGTTTTGAATTATTTTCCATGAAGCCACTAGTTCGTATGCTTGAGTTATTCAAGTTCTCAGTTCATATTCAACTCTGTATAGGAAATTTCTCAGAGATACGAAATCAGAGCATGTGCTCTTCCCATGTGTTTCATTGGAGTCTGTGTCTACTCATGCAAAGACTCACATCACTTGCTCTTTCCCATTAAACAGAATAAAAAGTTCTTTATAAGGTTATTGTGTGTTCTGTACTAGCAATGACTGTATATTATACAATTGATTATATTATTAGGAGGCAGTATATAATAAAATATATTAATAAATGAATGGATCAATTAATGGATAAACACACGGACCTTCAACTGTCTTCTGTATAGTGGACAATAAAGAATAAAAATCTGCTAGTATAAGTGAATATCTTACTTGTTTTGTCTCGTATTACTGAGCATCAAATCTAGTGCTCAGTGTTTGGTAGGCCAGCACTACGCCAATACACTACATTCCCTCGCCATTCCTCCTTTGCGTGAATTCAACTGCTTTGAGATAAGATTCCACTAAGTTGCCCAGACTGATTTCCAACTTACTCTACAGCTGAGGATGACCATGATCTGGTGATCTTCCTGCTTCTGTCTCCTTAGCAGCTTATCACAATGCTACACCACTTAGTCCAGCTTGCAAGAACTCTTTAGTAATACATATAAAAAATGAATATTAATCACGTCACAAGAAATGATGAAAGTCTTACTATTCGTCTCATGCCATATATTTTAATATATGCACATATTAATGATAATAGGAACCAGCTACCGGAAGGAGTTGTGAAAGTTCTTCCGAGAACATGATTTATCCTGAATTTGGTTAATACTGTTTTAGAGTTAGGACATTTTGTATCCTTATTTTATAAACCATGAACTGCAATAACAAACTAGGCCTTTTGAAAATGATATAAAAATAATCAATGTTCATCCATTCTTTCCTTTAGGAACTATTACTTCTATAAGGAAGAGTATCACATTCTTCAAGTGTAACCGTATTGATAGCTTATAAAGAAAACTGAAGAATTAAATAACAGCCACTGATATATCATGATGAGCAGACCAAAGAGGCACTAATCATTAATACACTCACTGCTAATTAAGTTACTTGATGGAAAATTCATGTGTAAATATACATGAATTTCCTGTCAGAAAAACTCCCCGAGACAGGCGTTAAAGATGTTGCTATCATAAAAACATGTACAAAAAAATAAAATCTATGTATTGCATATCTTGTTACCAGATCATGACTTTAAATTGAATAAATAATAGCAGTTTTGAAGCTACTTCCAGATTTCATGATCTAAGATATATGTTTTAAATATCTAAATTTGTACATACACAAATTCCCAGCACTTGGGAGGCAGAGGCAGGATTGTGTTTTCAAGATCAGGCTGAGTTACAAAGTGAAACCTGCCTTGGACACTCACATGTTCATAGGAACTTTTAAATAGTATAAGGAAGTCTCATAAATCCTTCGCCAAATTTTGCTAAGCCTCAGTGTTTTACAATATATTTTTTTAAAAAAGCAAGAACTTAGCATTAGTACAAATGACAGACTTTACTTTGTTTTATCATTCCACATTCATTTCTATGTTTTCATGTGTGTGTCTATATCCATAAACTGAGGAAAACACAGTGTCAAGATACTGTTCCATTTTCAAAAGGGATTTTCATGTTACAACCGCTAGTCTGTTACCTACTTTATAATTCAGAGATAGTATGTGAATGTCTATAAAGTATAGTCCTTTGATATTGGTTAATGTTACTCATCAGAACTCATTTGAGACCATGCTATAGTGTACATGGTGATAATTTTTGTTTGTACCCCTAAGTGATTGCACATGAAATTAATATTTTATGTTTTGTCTAATTATCGACTCTGAGAGACAGGTGGATTTCCAGTTTGAGTCTCTTACAGAGAAAAAAATGCATTTATATTGACTAAATTTTTATGTTTCTCAATAAATATAAAATTTAGTTATTGGTCATATGATAGGAAAAGTTTTTATTATAAAAGACCATGCTACTTTATAGTTCAATTAAAATATGTCAATAATCTCGTTCCTCTGTAGTCTTTCTGGGATTTGTTATCAACATTATATTTATTTCAACTGCTCTACTGATCGCTTCTCGACCTTTTGGCTGAGATCAAGTGTAATATCAACTGCTCTTCTGAATATGTTGTTTCTTATGTTTTTTTTTTCCTTTCTACAATGACACAGAATATTTAATATATTTCTGGGTGTTTTCATGTACATAATCTCTTTGATCAAATGAATATTCTTAACTATATACAGTATATGTGTTTTAAGCAGTTCTATAATCTGATGCTTGCAATATTATTACTATTCCATTCTCCCTTTCACAGGCAAGAAAATGTCAGTAACCTAAAGCCACGCTCTAAGATGTAGCAAAGACATGGGGCTGAAGAGACTGATCCACAGTTCAGCATGATTTTCCTGCCTTTGCAGACGTGAGTACAGACATCAGCACTAACCTCAAGCAATGAGCAACCAAACTATTCCTCGGCTCCGGGCAATCTGAGATATTCTTTGTCCCCCATATGCACTTGTACCATGTGGCATACACTCAGTGACACACATATACACATGAAAAAATTAAAGAAATGGTATAGACAAGGTTGAGAGCTTCACTTTGAGACTAACCTCCTGCTGCTTGCTATCAACCACTCCTTTCTGCTATTTCCTCCCATCTATATTGTGTTGTCTTCCTTGCAATGTCTAAAACGTAGAGTGAAGCAATCATATTCCATTTTCACAATATATTTTAAGTATCACTTCTTGAATGCCTCCAACTTAAAATTATTAAAGGATATAAATTGCTATAAAGCAAGAATTTGCATTTTATGGGCACTTTAAGCTCTCTTTTTTATCAATAAACCAAAGTGGAGTTCATTCCTGCATTCACTTTACAGTGAAGATAGAAACAGAAAATAGAAACATATTCCTAACACTTTCTGCTTACCTGGCATTTAAGAAATCTTTATAAACTAAAAGGAAGGGAGGATGAGGCAAGAGGTAAGAGAGTTGGAAGAAGGAACGACAAGGAGCCATTTGTTCTTTGCTTCCTTTTCTTACCTACACAGTCTGCCCACGGTCGGGACCAAAGTGTGGTACATGCGCATGTTAATTACAGACTCACAGACACTTTCTAGCTGAAATTAATTGTCTTCCTCATGTTGGGAGAAGCCTAGTGTGATATTTGAGACACGGGGTCATGATTCTCTGTATCAATTTTATATTTGACTACATTAGTCCTGACAGGTTTTTCACTAAAGAATCTACACACTTCAGTCTGGAGCAATATTATTTTTACTGCTCAAACACACATTGCTTGAGGTTAATCTGTGATGCCCTGGTTTTCTATTTTTCAAGAACTGTGATTGTTATTCATTAAATATGGGTGTTCATCATCTTATTTATATTTCAGATTAGAATTATTGTCTTGTGTTTGGTACATTTTATTTGAAGATGAGTATAGCCTTTACCATCACATGCAATTATAACAACCAACACAAGGGTCAGGGCCTTACTTTGAATTGAGAGTACAAAATCTATCATGATGAAATATAACACCACCACGAAGGACTGTGTTAGCAAACATTAGCTGCTTGCTTGGGGAATAATTCATCTCTCTGTCCATTTGGTTCAGGAGACATTTGTGGTCCAAGAAAACAGTCATGCAGAACTCAAGAACAGGTTTTCTAAAAAGAAGAGAGCTGGAAATAGTTGACACCAAAACCACAGGATGCTGTGGTCAAATAGTTTGCTGCGTGTTGCAATACAGGAGCAAGTGGAGAAGTCAATATCTTCTGTTCAGTGGGGGAGCACTTTTAGGTCACGGCAACTTGGAAGTCATTTTTGTTCCAGTCAGAGCCAGCAGCAGCCACTTCAACTTCTGAGGGTCCTTGAAGCAGTGTGAGCTGAAGCAGAGGTGGAAGGGAAATTGCAGGAGGTCGTTTCCAAACCATGTGTTGGGAGGTCGGCTTAGCACGAGAACGGTAGGTAAGGCAACATTTGCCGTGGGCTGCGTCCGAGAAACAAGAGCACGAGATAAAAAACTTGTTATTTAAATTTGTCAACACTGGAAGAGCTGAAGTAATGAACCTGAAATGTCTTGATAATAAATATACAACTGATTATTTCAGGGGGAAAAAATAAGGGCATGGGGCAGAGAAGGCAATGGAAAACAGGAAAGAATCAGAGGACCGCCCGAAACAGCACAGATCAAAAGCGATGTCTTGACGCAGCCCCTTGACACAAGCTGCTGCTCACTAAGGTTTTCCTCCTGAAAGGAGTGCAACCCACATGACAGGTGAATGTTTACATCGCTGTGGCATGGGTAGTCACATTGTACTATACATATTCATACAGCGTGCACCTATATAAATACATGGATAAGGATAAATTATTCTTCTCCCAAGATTTTATCTTCAAAAGTATTCAAGGTAATTTGGCCTAGGAGCATAGACCTTTAAACCTGAGGAATATAGAAAGGAAAATTAACAGAAGGCATTTAAGGAGTTAAGATTTTTGGTATAGGCTTCTGGGTAGAATGGCTAATTAGTTATGTAAATTAGGGATTATTCGTTATGCCATGTGACCACGCAGGCCCATCTCAGAATAGACTCAATGTCAGTTGTATTTCAAGTTCCAGGTTTTGCTCTGCTCCCTGAATCACACTTGTAAGGGCTTTGTGAGATTACGGAGTATCCACAGTCTTCTAAGGGAGGCTCTTTCATACCAACTCATCTCAAGAACACAGCTCTTTATAAACTTGCTAATCTTGCTTAAAGAAACACAGCTCTTTATAAACTTGCTAATCTTGCTTAAAGAAAATCGTTTTCTAGTAATACATACTGCATATGTACATTTACATGATAGATATTTCCCCATTATAGAGAACCTAGGAGAAAGAATAATAGCATGGCTTTGTTCTATATTGGAAATCATAGTAATATAATCCTGGATACAACTTGAATACATTTAAATTTGACAACTACTGGGAAACATTTACTGATAATTTCAGTTTAGAAGAAAAGATCCACTTGACTTAGGGCAATGGTTTTCAACCTTCGTATTGCTGCGACCCTTAAATACAGTTCCTCGTGTTGTGGTGACCCTCAACCATAAAATTATTTCATTGCTACTTTATATAACTGTAATTTTGCTACTGTTATAAATTGCAATGTAAATATCTGATATGTGACCCCTGTAAATATCTGACATTCAACACCCCAAAAGGGTCACAACACATGGGTTGAAAACCACTAGCTTAGGGTACTCTCTTCATTCACTTTACGAAGTACATATTTTTCCTAGAATAAACTTCCAGTTAGGGAACAGCAAGATTTATTTATTCTTTGCTTGAAACAGAGTATCCCTATGTAATCCTGGTTCTTCTGGAGCTCCCTCTATCACCTGGCTGACTTTAAACTTGTGACAATGCTCTAGCCTCTGCCTCTGAGCGCTAGGATACCAAGGATGCAATAACACAGAGCTCAGAAAAGTAGGATTTAAAACTGTGTCTCTCTGCATTTTCCCGCTTAACTCATTCCATCCTAGAGAATAGAATTATGAATTATATATTCATTCTATCAATTCTATTCCTTAGAAACCCCAATTAATACAAATGTTTGTGTCAGTAGTAGTTCTAGAGCAACAGAAGTATAAGAATAAATTTTTTAACTATCTGAAATAGGCTTTCCAATTTGTCAACACCTACAGTAACCAAAGCCTTTCCAGTTACTGAAACCTCTCCTAGAGGCTTGGAGAGTACTAAAAGCCTGTACATGAACGGTGTTACAAATTTAAGGAGATGAATATAATCATTTATTCTGATTCACCAACTGTGAGAGGCAAGGGATTTTGTGGCTCTGTTTATAAATCTTTAAATGATGATGCTGGTCTGTCGCTTTGGATAAATTAACAAAGGAAAAGAATGAATTCCATGATAAAATTAACTAACTTATTAGCATCTCGAAATAGAGTGGAGAACAACACTGAATTTACTAGTAGACTGGACTGGTTCCAGGTCTAAAATTTCTAAACATTCCCTGGAATGGAATCGTCTCTCCAGCAGTCACAGATCTCACATTGCAGAAAAGCAAACCAAAGCCCTCATTTTAAGGTTGGCTGAATTACAGTAGAAAATTCACATCCCAGCCTTGGAAGGTGTCAGCTGTTAAAATATTATTTGGGAAAGAATATGGGACTGTGTAACTTGGGGTGGAGATGTATGTGAGGACCCTATTGGAGATGAAGACATTAAAGCCACGGATTCTTGTAGGCTAATCTCACAAGAGTAGTTTCTTCGCCTTCAGCGGATGTACTCCCAATCCCAAACCCGAAATACTCCCTACCTCTTTCTACTTTGCCTGAGGAATTTAATCCAACGTTGTCTGCTAAACTGGCAGTGACTTTTTCTAGAGAAGATGCCGGAAAAGACAATACTGATGTCTCTCAAGGCCTCGGAAGGGAAAATAGTGACTCAAACACAAGATCGCATCCCTGGAGGAATTGTACAAATTAGTGCCACCATCAAGAACTTGAAAGAAACAGGGGTAGTGGTCCCCATTACATTTCTCTTTAACACTTCTAATTCCCTCTAACACTTTAACATTGGACGGTGCAAAGGATAGATTGGCAGCTGACTATCAAAAACTCAATCAAGTAGTGACTCCAAATGCAACTATGTTCTAGATGTGGTGTCCTTACTTGAGCAGATTAGCATATCTGGTTCTTGGTATACAGCTATTGATCTAGCAAATGCATTTCACTAGGTATCTGTTCTTAACATGGAAAACAAAAAGCAATTTGCTTTCAGCTGGCAAGGCCAGCAGTATACTTTTACAGTTTTACCTTAAGGATGTATTAACTTTCAAATCCTGTGTCATAACTTAGTTAAAAGTAATCCTGACTATTCTCTTCCAAAAAAATATCATATTGGATATCACCCTTCACTATAGTGTTGACATTGTGCTCATTGGACCAAGTGAGCAAGAGGTAGCAATCACTTTGAACCTGTTGATAACATGTATAGGATGGGAAATAAATCCAACCAAAATTCAAGGGTCTTCTATGTGAGTGAAATTCTAAGTAGTCCAGTAGTGTGTGATATTCAGAGATTTTCCTAAGGTGAAGGATAAGTTGCATCTGGTCCTTCCCACTTCCAAGAAAGAAGCCCAATGTTTAGTGATCTGAGTTGGATTCTGGAGGCAGCACATTGCACATTTGGGTGTGTTACCCTGAGCCTTGTACCGAATGACTCAGGAAGCTGCTAGCTTCGGGTGGGACATGGAACAGAAGGCTTTTCAACAAATCCAGGTTGCTGTTCAGGCTGCTCTTTGACTTGGATCATAAGAGCCAACAAACACAATGGTAGTTAAGGTATCAGAGGCAGATAGGTATGCTGTTTGGAGCCTTTGGCAGGCCTTCATAGGTGAATCACAAAAGACACTTTTAGGATCTTTGAGCTAAGCTCTACCATCTTTGTAGATAGACAATTCTGGACAACTCTTCTCCCTTTGAGTGACAATTCTTTCTTCGCCTGCTGTTGGGCCTTAGAGAAAACTGAATGTTTGACAATGGGTCAACAAGTTACCATGTGACCTGTGTTAGCCATCAAGGGTGGCGTTTAACTCACCAAAGTATAAATTAGGGCATGCACAACAGTAATTTATTATCAAATGAAGAACTATATAGGTGATTGGTTCTGAGCAGGCCCTGAAAGCTCACGCAGGTTTCATGGCTAAGTGTCTCAAATGCCCGTGGCTTCTACCTCCATTTCATGGTCTCTACTACCAAACATGTACCTCATAGGGTATGCCCTAAGATTGGTTGACCACGGAAGAGAAGTTAAGGGCCTAGTTTGCTGATGGCACTGCACTTTATGCAGACACCACTCAAAGTGGACAGCTGCAGCATGGCAAACTCTTCCTGAGACAACTCTGAAAGACACTGCTGGAGAAAAAAATCTTCATAAATGAACATAATTTGGGCAGTACAAATGATCAATTTGTTTGGAAGGAGAAATGGGTAGATGTGTGATTGTCCACTGATTCACAGGCTGTAGCCAATGGATTGGATGGAGGATGCTCAGGAATTTGGAAAGAGCATGATCAGAAAATTGGTGAGAAAGATATCTGGGGAAGGCAGATGTGGCTGAAGCTCTCCAGATGGGTGAAGGATGTGAAGATACCTGCGTCCCATATAAACATTCATCAAAAGCTGACTTTAGCAGAAGGAGAGTTCAATAATCAAGTAGATAGGATGATTCATTCTGTGGACAGTTAGCCTTCCCCCCACCCAGGCAACTCTATAATTGCCCAGTGGGACTACAAACAAAGTCATCTTGGTGGCAGCAATGGGGATATGCATGGGCTTCCACTCATCAAGTCTGACCTGATTACAACTGCTACTAAATTCCAGATCTGCCAAGAACAGACCAACAGTGAGTTGCAGATTTGGCACATTCCCTAGGGAGACCAGTCAGGAACCTGGTATCAGGTTGCCTATATTGGATCACTTTCCCTTAGAAAAGATTTTATCCTTACTGAAAGAGGTACTTTTTCCAGTTTTTGAATTGTCTTTTCTGAGTTTAAAGCTTCTGCCAAAAACACCATCATCGACTTACAGAATGCTTCACACAGTACTGCTTTTAACCAACAAACTCACTTCTCAGCCAGAGAAGTGTGACCCTGGGCCCACAATCATGGAATTCACTGGTCTTACCATGTTTTCCACCATCCTGATGAAGAAGAATGCCTGATAGAAAGGTGGAATGGCCTTTTGACACAGTTACAGCGCCAATTAGGAAGCAGCAACCTCGAAGCCAGGGAGGCATTCTCCAGAAAGTGGTTCTTGCTTTGAATCAGCCTTCAATATTTGGTATGGTTTCTCCAATAATCTCTACCTATGTTTCCAGGCATGAAGAGGTGGGAAAGAAAATAATTTCCTTCAGCAATAGCCTATGTGACCCACTAGGAAAATTTTTGCTTTCTGTTTCCATGACCTTGAGATCTACAAGTCTAGAAATTTTGGGTCCATAGAGACTAGCACTCCTTCTAGGAGACATAGGATATATTCCACTGACCTGGAAGACTAGAAATCCCCCTGGCCTTTGGGATTCTGATGCCCTTAAGTCAACAGGCTAAGAAATGACTAACAGTACTAGGAGGAATAATTGGTCCATATTATGAAGGGGAAATTGAACTGCTTCTCCACCATGGAGGAAGAAAGATTGTTTCTGGAGTAAAGGAGATCTGTTAGGGTATCTCTTGGTGCTACCATATCCTGTGCTTAAAGTCAATGGAAAAGTAAAAAAGACCCTTCAGAAATGAAGATATGGGTTACTCCTCCTGAAAAAGAGTCAAAACCTGCTGGAGTACTTGCTGAGGGTGAAGGAAAAAAAGAATGGGTAGTAGAGGAGGGTAATTCTAAACACCACCTAAGGTTACATGACCACTTGCACAATGAGGATTAAAACTGTAAAGAGTGTTTTCAGACATTTTGCATTTGTTTAATTTGGTTTTGTTTTTACATCCCTACTGTAGTTTCCCTTCCCTCCTTTCCTCCAAGGCTCTCCCCCAACCTTCCCTCTGTCCCCTTCCATCCACTCCTCCTCATCTGATTCTTTTGAGAAAAGGGCAGGCATCCCATGGATATCAACCAGCCATGGCATATCAAGTGTCAGTGAGACTAGGCACCTCTTCTTCTATTAAGGTTGGACAACACAACCTGGTAGGAGGAAAGGGTGCCAAAAGCAGGCAGCAGAGTCAGAGCCAGCCCCTGCTCCCACCATTAGTAGTCCCATAAGAGACCAAGCTACACAAGTATAACATACATGTAGAAAGCCTAGATCAATCCCATGCAAGCTACCTGGCTGTCAATTCAGTTTCTGGGAGCCCAGGTTAGTTGATTCTGTGGGTTTTCTGGTGGTATCCTTGACCCCTCTGGCTCCTACAATCCTTTCCACCTCTCTTCCACAGGAGTCCCCAAGCTCTGTCTAATGTTTGGCAGTGGGATTCTACATGTATTTTCATCAGTTGCTGGGTGAATCCTCTCTTGATGACAATTGCTCTAGACACTATTCTATGAATATGGCAAAATATCATTAGGATTTAAGGAACTATTTCATTGACTTTATTTATTTATTTATTGCCAGTTATGTTTAGTTCTAGCCTAGGTCTCTGGGTTATCCGGCCTCTAGATCTTGGCCCTCTAGAAAGTGTTGGGGTGAGTCCCATCCTTGTCATGGTATGCGTCTCAAGTTGGACCAGTCCTTGGTTGATCACTTCCACAATTTCTGCACCACCTTTACCCCAGCAAGTATTGTAGGCAGGACAAACTGTTGGTGGAAGGGTTTGTGGCTGGGATAGTGTCCCCATTCCTCTACTTCAAGTCTTGCCTGGTTGCAGGAGATGACCTGTTCTGGATACGTATTCCCCATTACTAGGAGTCTTGGCTAGGGTCACCCTCATACATTCCTGGGAGTTTCCATTTAACTAGGTTTCTATCTCTTCCCAGAGATTCCCCCCTCTTCAGTTTTTTTCTCCTAGTTCTATGTCTCTCCATATTTCCCCCATCTGATCCCTCCTCTTCCCATTCTACCCTCTGTCCACACCCCTCTCTAATCCACCATGGATGTCTATTCTATTTCTCCTTCACAGTGAGATTCATGTACCCCTCCCTGAGCCCTCCTTGTTACTTAGCTTCTATGGGGTTATATTTTATTAAGAATGTTATTTGTACACATAATGTTTTCTTTCTTGGATTTCTTTATTATGCAATGTAACATCAATTAAGAGAATATCAGTGGTCATCATATTTAAGGCTGAGACACTAAAAGAATGTCCCTCAAAGGACATTGCCATCTATTCTAAAATTTAGGATGTCTTTGCAGTTGTATGAGAGATAGTTATATCATGTTAGATGTAATTCCGACCTGGTTAAATATATAATGCATTTGTAATTGTATGTGGGGTAGTTAGATCACACTAGGCATAATTATTACCTTGTTATTGTTATTTTTGGAAATTAAACATGACATAAGGAGCTATGATTGTTTTTCAAGATGACCAGAGGTGGAATTGTGATGGCTATTCTTGGTTGTCAACTCAACTATATCTGAAATTAACTAAAACCCAACTGGCTGTGAGGGACTTTATATTAAGCCACGTGAAATGGAAATACCCACTTTTAAATGGATATTTGAGGTGGGAAGATCCACCTTAAATCTGAGCCACACTTTCTCCTGGCAGCCTATAAAAAGACATGGGAGAGAGAAGCTTGCTGTTTGCCTGTTTGCTCTCGCTTGCACTGGCAAGTCCATTCTTTCTCTGGCATTAGAGCCCACGTCTTCAAGAATTCAAGTGTATACCAAAGGCCAGCAGGGACAACCAGAATCATGCACTAAACAACTACCTCAGAGTAGCTGGACCACAGCCTGTAAACCATTCGAATAATCCCCTCTTCTCTATATATGTATACAGATTCACTCTATTCGCTGAATTCCTGTAAAGCATCCTAATGAATACACACTCTAAAAAAAATATTTGTCACATTCATTGATATCATGGAGACTTGAATATGGTGGGGAAATGATAGGGAAGTGCAAAGCCTACTATTTGGACAGCTGTTTGTTAGAATTGAGACTCCAACAGATGAAGAAAATGTTATGAAGTTACCTAAGTTATTTAAATGGCATGTTCTACAGATCTTTAAAGTGGTTCAAAGATACAATCTCTATGTAACTAAAGAAATTAATTAGTCTGACTAAAAGTATAACAAACATGAATGACTATTGACCTATAATACTTAATACCTATATAACTTCAATACCCAGTGGGTGTGGTCTCTTACACTATAAATGCAGCTATAAAGCTTGGACTTGCTCTCTTGCTTCCAGGTCTTGTTTCTGGCTGCTAGACTCCATTCCTGTTCCATGTTTGTGCAGAGGATTGTGATCTAGGACAGTGATCAGTGAGTTTCCCCTATATAAATAACCTTTTATTATATGTAAAAAGAAAAAAAAGCCCAAGCCAGATCCAGTGACTTTCTCTCTGCCTGCATGCCACCTTGCTCCCCACCATGATGGTAATGAACTTAAGCTCTGAACTGTAATCAATCCCAATTTAAATATATTCTTTTATAAGAGTTACTGTAATCTTAGTGTCTTTCAGCGCAATAAAACAGTGACCAAGAGACCATCCCACACAAACACAGACTCAAAATGGACTGGTTAAAGAGGAGACTTGATACAATAAAACTTCTGGAGGACACCAGTATGTGTGTGTTTGTGTGTGTGTGTGTGTGTCTGTGTGTGTACATGTGCATATGAACGCATATGCAGTGATGTGATGGCAAGGAAGCAAGAAAAATTATTCTATGTTTAAACTAATATTTGTAAAATCAGATTTTGTGTTCTCACTTAAATAAACTTTAATATTGAATGTGACTCTTTCTAAATGCATATGACCATTTAAAAACATTATTGACGATTTGAGCCAACTTTCTAGGACTACATAATTCAGCTCTATTTCTTTGGGAAAGTAGGTGTTCACTGTTCTTTGCTATCTGAAGAACATTGAACAGGGTCAGAGATCTCTTGGGAAATTTTTGCCAACTAATGGAGAGATTTAGTGGAAACTTCACCAGGAATATTCAAATCTGTACCTGCTTGAGTTCATTTTACTGTATCATAATTTCCCTAGAGCTATGTGTCAAAATGTCCTTTAAGTTATGGGGATGAACTTCAAATGTTAACTGTGGAAAATAATATTCTGTTAAAATAAGAGTTAAATTAGTTTGAGGGAACTTCTAAAAGAACTTTGGGAGAGAGAGAAAGATCTTCATGCTCCCATAGCATTGACAAAGCAGTCACAAAATAGTTCAAGGGTGAACTTAGACACTTTCTACCATCTTCTGTAATATATTACGTCTCTTGTGAATAATATTATTACGTACTTAACTAGGTAATTGTTATTACCAGCTATGTTTACTTAAGGATATGACATGTAGCATTTTTATAATGATCATAATTCATTGATATTTGTCTAGTAGTTACCAAAGATAAATATGAATGAAAATTATTAGATTACATCAGTTTTAATAGAAGAAAAACAAGGTACAAAGATATATATGTGCAACAGTTATGAATTGCACACACAAATGATGTTTATAAGAAGTAATTACACAATAATGTTTTAATATTGTCTTTTTTATTCTAATTACTTTAATGGTATTTTATAGTATTAAAATGAAATAATGCTTATAATGAATCATGGCTATTCTGCCCACATTATGGAATAATCCAGAAGTAAATTGCTAAATCTTTTCTCTATGCTCATCAACAGCATACTCTGGAGAATCATGGCATCCACAAAGACCAGCTTCACCTGTCTGCAGTCCTGTCACCCTTTGTGAAATTGTAGCAATCTGCTCACACTAAGATTCTGAACTGGCTGGTGATGTTACTAAAAGCTGTTAGTAAACCATTTCCCTATTTCTCTTTATACATAGTCAAGACAACATTTATTGACCAATAAAACCAGCAGGACAAGAGCACACTGAAGTTTACAGCACAGTAAGAGCCCTTTGTATTTGCATATCACTTTAGTCATTTATAATGCTCTTCAAAATACAGCAGTTGTTTGAAGCATGCACAACTATCTTCATTTTATAGATGAGGACATAAAGTTCATCTGGATCTGAAAGAATATGTTCAAAATGAAGAAACAGTGGAAGGTTTGGTTTAAAATTGATTTTTTGCTGCAGTGCTTTTCATCACGTAGAGTATCACCAGGTCTTGATGACAGATAATTAGAAGATTATAAATGTTTATAACAGTAGAAAAATGTGCAAGATTCTTGGTTTCACAAACAAAATTAGATTGCTGTGCCCACTCTAAAATCATCAGAGCACAAGGCTTTTTTCCCATTCTAAGCACAGTTACTTTGCACAAACATCCGTGGCTATTTCCTGGTTAACTCACTCCGTGACTATGCAGTTGCTCTTGTACCCTGATAACTTCCAGTGCTATGCTCTTCTTTCATAGCACTCAGCTCAAGTGTCTACCTGTCTAATGCTTATGTCACCGAGAGAATTTCTGGCACCAGGAACCTCAATGGTTACCCCTCTCTGTATTTCCTGCCATGTAATGTGAGGTTGTTGGCATCTAATGTTGCATGTCGACTCAAGCTAGGCTTTCAAAAGGCTTTCATGTTCTTCCTGTTTGTATCATCGCTGTGCGATAACTATGCCCAGGCAGACTCAACAACCAAAGAAGAAAGAGAGCAAGAAGAGCAGATTCTAAATCAGCTGACCTTAGTTCTGCACTGGGAGCATCGCAAACCCTCTGTTCTTAACCAAAAGCAAAGGGAATACTGCCAGAGTTAACATGGTCATGTAGTAATTAGGGGAACGGGCCCTGCTTTTCGTCCCGCCCGGCTCCCGCACGGCTAGCTTATACCCCGAGATAACAACACACCAATTGTA